>JAHKBH010000358.1:0-67500 GCA_019049505.1 Pachyrhynchus sulphureomaculatus
CGGAACAGGCATTCAACTGTAGGTTTCCATTGTCTGTGGAATTACTTAAAAAGGCACCAACCACAGACAAAGGCGAGAGGGTCTCCTACGTCCGTCTCGGATATGGCACTTCAAGAATCAATTTAACCTCCAACAAACAACTACCTTTTGCGGGCTGAGTATTTTATTAAATAAACATAATATAACCTAATTAAATATATTGTCTCAGAAAACTAATTCACTTCTTTTAGTGTACTGCGTACCTTTCATATATCTATAATACAATTTTAGGTTAGTTCAGACTGAAATGACTGAACATTATTTTGATAAAATACAATAAGCCTATAATTTAATGTTTACCTGTGCTGTCTAAAGATAGATTTGACCCATGTCTAGAAGGAGGTTTACTTCCTGGTCGACTACCCGTCCTGGAAGTCGGCCTAGAGTTACTTGTTGATCCTCCGGGAGTCAAATTTGACCTGTATGGTCTCCGGGGTGTTCTGAAACCACCTTCATTATCGCTTAGGGAATCGGGAGTTCCAGCCGATAGTGACGATTTTGAATTTCTTGGTAAACTTCCTGTACCCATTGGTATCGATCTCTGTGACCTCTCTCTGACCTAAATTATGATAAATGATAAGCTAAAGAGTATTATGACTGCGAGCTCGGATAGCAAAGCGTTTCGAAGCATATACGTATATTCTAAGTGTTCATCTAACACTCTAACACTGTAATAAATTATCCTTTCATACTATGTACGTCTTTGGATTATGGTTATATTCAATACAATCTCAAATTATTTTATTGAAGCGTACTGGAACAATATATAAGTTATCTATTATTGTAAGATTTTTCTAGAAGTATTTATAAGATTACTCTACTATAAAATAACGAAAATTCCAATCCATCAGTTGGCATCGACAGTTATTTAAAAAGGGTTATTGTTTGTGGCATAATAATTATATTAAAATGATTAATAAAACGGAAAGAAAATTATGTTTTCAAAAAGTGTAGTTCTATACGCGTTTCAGACTGACTGGTCTTTATCAACTCAGTAACTAAATTATAAGAAACGAAATGTAAACCCTAGAAAACCAACTAAAAATCTGAAACTGAACTCAATAATGCGCTTGGAAGTAACGGAATATGAACCCATTCTGTGTTTTCTAACTTTAAGTCCTTACCTCATGAATTGATCAGGATCAATTAGCCACTTCTGAAGGAATATTCGATGAATTCATGGGGGGGGGGGGGGGAAGTAGTATTGCTTATATGGCACAGTTTGTTTTTTGATTAAACAACAAAAACATTTTAAATGATGACGAGTAACTGGTAAAAAATTGCAATTTATTTCTTTTAAATTTTAACCCAAAAACGTATTACATATCCAAGTATCCTTGACATTCATTCCTCAATTTGCAATACTTTTTATATCACACTATAGGGTATAACAAGTTGCAAGGTTTTTATTTTTACAGATATAAGTAGGGTTAATATCTTATTGGGTACATAGCTGCTATACTTAAACCCAGTTGGTCAACAAAAACAAAAATGCAGTAAAACTTTTATCAACTTTAATCAAAAGCTGAAATTATTGTAATGGGTCAAAACAAGTAAAACGGGCTACCTGAATTTCTCGGCTTTCAAAGATAACTAAGTTTTCCGACAGAGGTACAAGTACCTTTTTACTCCCTAATTTTTTTTTGCGAAACTTCAATTATTTTGTGAATAATCGCAATCGCAATATTTATGTATAGAACTTTTCATTTATTCATATTTCGGAAACGAATAAAGATAATTGAGTTAATTTTTTTTAAATGAAGCTCAATGTTTATACTTTTCAGTTGAATTTATGCGATCGTTGTAAAAATTTAATTTGTTAAAGTTATACACAGTTTTTTTAAACAATTACGAATTAAACCATGTTCTCGGTTTCACTCGCTGAAGCTAGACACCAAAAAAGCTTCTGGCGCTGACGGAATACCTGCCATACTTCTCAAAAAATGTGCGAACACTTTTGAATCGCGAGCGGGTGCTCTCGACATTCCAAGGCACGATAGACTGTTGACTAAGCTACGCTCTTGTGGTAAGTCTGAAAAGTTCTGTTTGTGGATCTCATGTTTCCTCAGAGAACGTTCTTTACGAGTGGCCGTCGACGGATTTCTTTCTAACACTTTCACTATCAACGCCGGTGTGCCCCAAGGTTCCATACTGTCTCCTACTCTCTCTTTCTCATTTACATTAACGATCTGCTGGAAAAGACCGGGAATCCAATCTACAGCTTTGCAGATGACAGTACACTTATCTCTTCAGTCACTTTGAACGCTCGGACATCGGCTACTCACACGAATATCCGCAGACAGCGGGAAGTCGTTCAACTTAACAAAGACCTGAAAGAAATTCTATCTTGGGGGTGACAGTAACCAAGTGGGATTTAACGCTACAAAAACCCAGGCGGCAGTTTTTTCTAAAAAAGTTAACGTTGCTGAACCCGACATAGTTATGGCGGAGCACTCCATTCCTCTAACATCGTCACTCAATTTGCTGGGCATTAATTTGGGAGCAAATATGTCCTGGCATGAACACGTCGCCGGCATAGCAAGGAGAGCTTCTCAAAAGTTAGGAATATTATTTCGAACCAGAAAGCTTTACACTCCACAACAACTGTTAATTCTTTACAAAGCTTCGGCCAACTATGAGATACTGCTCCCATGTTGAGGGCTCTGCTCCCAAACATACACTGCATTTGTTGGATTCTATTCAGAGAAGAGCTGTTCGTCTGATTTGAGACTCGGAACTGACTGGTGGACTTGATTCGCTGGAACATCGAAGAACGGTTGGCGACTTGAGCCTATTCTACAAGTATTTTCATGGAAAGTGTTCGAAGGATTAGCTCGCTTAATTCCTCCCAGAGCGGTGCATGTTAGAAATACACGTCGCGTTAATACTTAACATCCATATGAAGTTCAGCTTGTTACTCCTCGTACAACGCTTTTCAAGCAGTCTTTTATATGGAGAACATCATCCCTTTGGAATAATTTGCCCAGGACTGTGTTTCCCACCGAGTACAATTTACAGCGATTCAAGAACAACGTGAATCGCTTTTTTTCGCACACGTGTCGCTCCTGTAGCGCTTTAGAGACTTTCCTGCAGACCCATAAAAAAAAAACTCGAAAATGAGATCGCACTCATTTAATGTGTAAAACGCCACTAAGTAAATTCTCTGATCAGAGAACGTGAAACATTCAGCGGCTTCAGATGATTTGTACAATAAGAAATTGATTTGAAGGCACATTTGGCGACTCTGCCATTCGAAAAATTTTATTATTTTTCTGACGGAACTGGATCTCAATATAGTTCAATTATTCTTCTCTTCTAAAGAAGCAGCAACAGTTTTAATGTTTGTATAATTTTTACTTAAATTAATAATTGCAAAATACGTATCGTTTAAAAATTATAATTTTTTTACGTTCAAGTCCACGAAGTCCGCGCGCGACATGAAAAATTCTTTAATAAATACTAACTTTTTTTTTTTAATTTATCGAGTGAAAAGAACATGGTCTTGCTTGTCTTTAACAAATTATATTTTTACAATTATTCGACTGAAAAGTATAAACATTTAGCTTCATTTAAAAATAACTCAAATATCTCTATTCGTTACTATACACATTATTGTTATAAATAAACCAACAAACACTTCACTAATCAACATTTATGTCGAGCTATGAAGGCGTTAGTGTTTCAAATTAAAATTAAAAGAATCTTTCACTACAGCGCAAAGGTCTAAAATCATTCTACATGTGAATTTTAGATAAGTACATATAAAAGACCATACTCACCAACAAAATAGTTTTTACTTGATCTGGAGATGTCAATATAACCTTCATTTTGGAACAAAAAGATAAAAAAATTCTTCAACAATTTTTTTTCTGTATTTCAAAATTTTTTTAAGGATTGTTTGAAAAAATTGATTACGCGGTATAATAAAATAGATACTATAATTTTACTGACCTGTTGGATACCCACCATGGGCATTTGAGACAGATACAAGAGTTTGTGATGGTCTTTTTCGAGGCCAATAACAGCAACTAAACGAACCAATCACATTAAAATCGAAAAGAACCACATCAATATAGAGTATCTAAATTTGTTCGTGATTTGTGTATAAAAAAGTAATATTGCGACGTACTTTCAGGGGATAGTAATGTTTTTTTATTGGCTTAAAATAGTCATTTAAGTAGTGTTATTAAGAAATAAACTTTCAATAAATACTTTCATGCTCATGCAAACCCTAAGTTTGTACAGTATTTCTAAAAAGCAGTATTTTTAACTTTCAGCTTTAAATTATAAATGAAAAAAAAAAAAACGCATAAAAGAGAGTATTTTAACTCGACGTCATTAATTATATTCAAGACAATGTGCTCCGCCGTAATTGGTTGTAGTATACAATGCTTTGCCATTACGATTAACCAGAAAATTGTATTATCTTCTATTCCCGTTACTTTAATCTACTTAATATTTAAAAACGACTCTAGAACCAGCTATATTGTTTGGAAGTTCTAAAAGTACGTTGTTTCAAAACAAAAAGCTGGAATTTTAAAAAATTGGAGTTAATCTTGCAATGAATCATATTTTATCTACCCCCGTTTATCAAATTATTATAGTTACAGATATTAAGGGATAAAAAAAAGTCTTAATAGATTATCTCATTTCTAGAACTATGAATTATTTCTGCTTCTAGTCTCAGTACCGAACAGAATATTTATAAGGAAAAAATTTACCACGTAATATTCAACAGTTTGTCGTATAGCCGAAAAGGGGCAAGGGAGATCATAGATCTTTTATGAATGTAGAATATGGGTCCCTCTTAGAAACAGTTTTTTTTTATGGGGGGGTGTTCTTGTTTGTAAACAATTTTCAACCTCTGGTTATCGATTTTTAAACTGGGTTTTAATTTTTAAAGTTCCACTGTAAAAAGGAATCCAGTTTGTGAAAGGTTCCCGTCTCGCCCCCAGTTATCGATTTTTAAATTGAGTGTAAGGCGTTAAAGTTCCACTGAAAGAGGTTCTTTTTTGTGAAAAATCCCTTCATTGATTTTTAAACGGAATAGAAATTGTGAAGATTTCAACGCATGATGGAGTCCTTTTTTTGTGAAGGTTTCTACCTTTTGCTACTGATTTTGAGTTTACTGTGCTGGAAACGATCTAAGCTTTTAGAGTTCCAGTGCAAGATTTTTTTTATCAAGGGCCTTCGCCTTTCGGTTGTCGTTTAGCGGCTTTCCGTTTATCGATTGGTGCTCCCCCTTATAAGCAAGTCTGCATTTAAGGTCATCTTTTTTTTTCTTAAAAAAAGTATTTTGTATCTCTATCCGCCCCGCTGATCCTTGAATCCGACATCGCCGTTGCCTATAGTATGAACAGAGAAAACTGTATATATACCCAAATACAAAAAAGGGTAGAGCGAGTATGTCATTCGCAATATTAGTTCCCGCCAAATCAATGACCATAAGAAATTTTAATGAGTGCGGTAAGGACAAGTAGAAAACACTGGACATATTGCCAATCTGTCTTACGGAAAAAAAAACTACCGTATCTCGAGTTCGTGTAGCACCGCTAAAAACCTGAATAATCGCTCATGTTCTGCTACTAAAATCGGCTGTGGATACGTAACGGTGTTGTCACTTATATTTGTTAATTTTATTAGAAGGTTATTATAACCTTCTTCAGGTATAAATTTAGAAAATATCCATCTGTTATAAATATAATGGTACTTACTTTCTTCTCTACCAGCTAAAATTATATACGATAATTTTACTCCATTAGATTAGACTTTTACTAATGTAGTGAACGCCGGTGAACCATTGAATATTTTAAGTTTTAGAAAGAAAGATTCAACGTTACTAAATCATAACTCATCGTTTCCAGTACCCTTTTCTTGAGTCCACTGTTAAACTTGAAACGCGTTTATATTTGAACCAGCGGAGCCTCGACTATATAATGTAACATTGTCAGAGAAACAAAAATGACGTGAGTAAAGATAAAAGAGTTTAAGTTTAAATGAGTTGAAAGCCTAAATGATATATAAATATTTACAAAATATTTACACAATAATTTAAAAAAATTGTGTACAACTGTAGGATAAAAATATAAGTATGTTTAGTTTTGCTCTCCAAAAATATTGCACAAACTCGCCACTTTATAACCTAGAGTAAAGAAGAAGACCGCACCCGGGGTGCTAGCAAAATAATTTTTGTAGGTTTTGATGCACTGATCAAAAGAATAAGTTGCTTCATATTTGAGACATTAAATATTATAACTAACCTAAATTAAAATACGGCCGAATTAGCAGATCTGGGTAGATAGTGAATCATATATTATAACAAAAATTAACGATATTGTTCATTGTACGAAGGCTGTCTAAAAAGTTCTCAGCTTGACACATAGATACACATTTAAACACATGTAAAATTTTATTTCGATCTGTCAATTCATTCGAGTAGTTTAATATTGACGTGTCATTAATTTTTTGAAAATAGAAGAAATTAAATATAGTGCAGTAATTAAATTCTTTGTTTTGGATGGTGTAACACCAACAGAAATTCGTACGAAATTGTTAAAAGTATATACGGATGCATCACCTTCACCTTCCCCTATGAAAAAATGGGGGTACTCTTTTTAAATCTGGTCGTACAAGCCTTGAAGGTGATTCACGCGAAGGTCGTCCAAAAACTGCTACAACACCACAAATCATTCAACAAGTCCATGATATGGTGTTAGATGATCGACGAGTAAAAGTGCGTGAAACAGCTGAGGCCATAGGCATCTCAAAAGAATGAATTGGAAATATTTTGCATGAAGAATTACATATGAAAGAGCTTAGTGCAAGATGGGTGCCGCATTTGCTGACTGTTGAGCAAAAACGCATTCTAATGCGTATTTCTCCAGCGTGTTTGGATGTTTTAAGCAAAATAAAATGGATTTTAAGAGTAGTTTCATAACTATTGATGAAACTTGGATCTACCACTATACACCAGAGCGAAAAGAACAGTTAAAACAATGGATTGAAGCGGGTGGAAGTGCACCAAAGAAGGCAAAGACGGTTCCACCAGCAGGTAAGTTTACATCAACAGTTTTTTTATAAAGGTGTTTTGTTGATCGATTATCTTCAGAAAGATAAAACAACCTTTTAACCTTTTGGATTAGTCGTATGCAAAAAGCCGTGAGAAAAAAACCTGCTTTAAAGAAGAAAAGAATTATTTTTCATCAAGACAATGCAAGTATTTTGACGATGGCAAAATTTAACGAATTAAAGTACGAATTGCTTGAACTTCCAACGTATTCACCAGATTTGGCTCCCTCTAACTATTATCTGTTTCTAAATTTGTGGTTGGAAAGCGTTTTACATCACATGACGAAGCTATTGCAGCCGTGGATGGATATTTTGCAGACCTTCCGCAATCACACTCTAATGATGGTATTAAATTATTGGAAAAACTTTGGAAAATGTATTGAAGTTTCAAGAGATTATATTGAAAAATATGTTTTATTTTTCAAGTCAAAAAAGATTTTCTTTCATTGTTAAGCCGAGAACTTTTCAGGCAGCCCTCGTATAACAGATGGACACTTCTCGCTGAGAGTACCTATATATACATACCACCACTTTTTGTGTTTTTCAGCAGAATATTCTAAAAGTTATGAATTTTTATTATTAATAATAAAAAATAATGATTTGCCGTTTTCAATATTGTGATTCACTGTATACCACCTCTGCTCAATAATGGCTCAACTGTCAGTGTTGTTGACTTCAATATTTTTTTATAGCAGTTAACAATCTTTTGAGTAATACAACAAAACGAATACACACACATATTCGTGGACACAAATTAACTTTACCCAATAGCAAGTGTTTGGATTGACGTGGGCCATGTGAAGAGTGGGGCCCGCAGTGGATCCCACATGCAGCGGGTACGCGTTGCCAATCTCTCCTCTCGCTCGAATTTCGTCAAAGATAGGCATTAACTCGGCCAAGTGTTCGTGGGCTACAGGTAAATAAACAACACATGCCAGATTGTCACAAAATCGAAAAAAAAATGTGTACCATATAGTGTGTGTATATTGTGTAAGGCAAGACTAAGTTTCTAATATGGTGCTTTGTAGATACTGACTATTATATTATTTTATTACAATCTAATTTAGAGGTATTTTTTTAAACGTGTGTTCAATGTGGTTTATTTTTTATTGTTCTTATGGGCATGAAATTAAACTTTTATACAATCGTATATTTACAGATGTAATGAAGAATAGTCAGAGAATACTTCGATTAATTAAAGTGAAACTAAATATATTTCAAATTTTAACCTGAAGATAATTGAATAAATAAGAAAAAATAATACCGCAATACTAGTACTATCAGCAAATTAAAACAATAAAATATATAAATGTAAATGAAATAAATATGA
This sequence comes from Pachyrhynchus sulphureomaculatus, assembly GCA_019049505.1. NCBI lineage: Eukaryota > Metazoa > Arthropoda > Insecta > Coleoptera > Curculionidae > Pachyrhynchus > Pachyrhynchus sulphureomaculatus. The sequence goes on from JAHKBH010000358.1 coordinate 8,438, forward strand.
CTTTTCCAACCTTAAATAACAAAGTTTATTTAAAAAGCCTAAGCTGAATATGGGACAATTATCTAAATATTTATATTTCAGTCGTTCAAAAAAGAAGTAAGGAAAACACTAATTTTTTTTTTAACTTTTCGTTAAATAAGACCGTTTTAAATAATAAAAAAATATAAGTTTTCATACTCCACTGGCACTTTTTAAAGTTCTCTACAAATTACTGATTTTTCCAACGATCTTAAATAAAAGGATGAAAAAGATTTAAAAAATGTTGCCGTTCAGTTTCCTTTAATTTTAATAAAACAAACTTGCACATCAGCTCAAAATAATCCTATTTATAATACATCAAAAATTCACTGAGATAAATATTAAGATAGAATGTCTATTAAGAACCCCCTTAGTAATCTAGAAGAAACTTTTTCTCCACCTACCTAATATTTTAAAATATCTTCTCCAAAAAATTTTCATATATGAATTTTTTACATTTATCATCCTACACTGTCTAGGAGGTCTATCGTCATAAACGCGTATTAGATGCAACGAAGAATGCTTGTTTTTTGTTTAATGGACGCTTGTATATGAAGCTGTTCGAAAGCGTCAAAGAATATAAGCTGTATTCCACCAGCCATACTGTAGGGTTAGCAAAGAATTACCGAAGGGGTTAATACATATGGGCAGTCTCGTTTCGTTCTAAACCGTCCGAAGTACAATGGAAAGAAAAAGGACATACATGAAGTTCACTCCTTCTAAACAAAAAGATATCAAAATGGCTTTATGGGCATAATTATGTGTCAAATGGCGTTTGAAATCAAGGTTGTTGCGTTAAATTAAGCGTGTTTTTTACGACCATATAGGAATTTGGATAATATTTGGTACCAAAATAACTGTTTCATAATATTAATTTAGTATTATTAATGGTGGAAATACTGCGTCATTTTTAAAAACCTCTTATGTTAATTGCCCATTTTGAAAAGTCGTACCTTATGTATATGTACATACAAGGTACAATTTACATCACGCATAGATTCGGAAAGTCTAACGGTACTTATTTTAAAAGTTTATTTTTCCTTTTAATCTTGAATGTGTGCAAATAAACCCATGAAATGTAAAAATCCTTGAAAATATTAAATAAAACGAAAGTTGGTAGTCTTATATCAACGCATATTTCTCTCGTCGTTATTTTTTTGGACAAAAATCTGTAGGCAGTCGGCATTTTATCCGATTTGAATAAATCTACCGGGAAAAATACTCGTAAAATATTGTACTTTAAGATAGTACTGCGGCGAAGAAGGTTAAATTAACATAACCTATAAAAAATTTCCTAGAATAAAAATTCTTTATTATTATTATTATACGGATACATTATTCGTGATTATAAAAAAGAGGTATGAACAAAACAATGTACCTTTATCTTAACAGATAAAATTCAATAAAATGTTTCAGAAAAAAAAGTTTTGAAATAAGACTTTTTTCTGGAATATTTTATTATAGACATAAGACTTTTCTATACTGCATTAGAAATACAGTATTGGCAAAAAAAATAATTTGTAACGTTATTATTTCCTGCATTAGATTAGGATAGGATTGAAAATATTTATATTTATGGATTAGGTGTTGTTAGGTAAAAATTCTTAGTTTGTAGTTCCGTAAATCATAAATTATTAGTCGAAATTTAATTGTTTTGTGCATTAGATTGTAATATATTTAAATTCCTAGGTGCATTCATTTTGAAATTGAAAAATATTGTTTGGAACATTATTATTTTATATGCACTAGATGATATTAATTGTACAATTTATATTTATGCATTAGACAATTTTAGTTTCGATATGCTTTTTATACAGGTCTTGGAATTATTACTATTATTTTATAAATTAGGTTTTGTTAATTTTATTACTAAGTTGGGAATGTGGAATCTTTGGCACAATGATACTACTCAGTATATATTACCACTACACCAAACACTTTATTTTTGCACTCGACGCGCGTTTCGCTAACCATGTTAGCTTCATCAGGAGCGATGATTGTCAATCATCGCTCCTGATGAAGCTAACATGGTTAGCAAAACGCGCGTCGAGTGCAAAAATAAAGTGTTTGGTGTAGTGGTGATATATACTGAGTAGTAATTTTATTGCTACTACTACTGTATAATTTTAAGAATTATATAATAGTATAATAATATGCCAGTACTGAAAATTATTCATAACAACTTTGCAAATACTGTAAGGTTGATAAAAATGTCATTTCCCTTCATTTATACATCTAAAAATGTTCTTTATATCATTGAATGTTTAGATTATTTAATAATAAACTTCCAAAACTTTTTTTTCTGAAATATTTTATTGAAATTTATCTGCGTACAACAAAGTATATTGTTTTATTTGTTTTGTTCATAACTCTTTTTTTTATAATCACATAATACATTCTAGGGAATTTTTTATAAGTTATGTTAATTTTAGCTTTGTTCGCCGCAGTAGTAGTATCTTAAAGTACAATACCTTACGAGTATTTTCCCGTTTGATTTATTCAAATCGGCTAAAATGCCAACTGTCAACAGATTTTTGTCAAAAAAATGGCACTTTTCTCACACTGTGCACCGGGCGAAGAGTTCAAATAACAATATTTGCATTGTCATAGTGAAGTAAAAAAGTTCATGCCATGGTAAAGTAAAACATTTGAATAAATGTGTCAAAGTTATGTTAATTGAAAAAATAATGATATAATTGCTAAAATCTTGATGTTTTGTTTATATTTATACGTATAGGTGAACTTGCCATCTTTTGTTTTCTTTTATGAAATTATGTAAAATGTGGGGTGTAGTGATGTAATGAGAATAATTGAGATATTAAAAAAATGACCTAATTTCTAGTATTTAATTATTTATTAATCAGATGCCCCTTTTTTTTAATAGGAGAAAATTCATTGGAGAAGTTGAAAGGTATTTAAAAAATCTACCTAAATTTCTTGAACCAGAAACGTATAATATTATTATTTACCAAAGGTAGCTAGAAAAATCGATAAATGAAGATTACTTATATTTTGGTGTACTTTAAATATATTAAAATAGAAGATATTTAGTATCAAAAATGCAATTCTCACAACGATTACTGTAGACAAAAAAAAAATCAGCAGAATATCTTGAAGCCTTCATGAAAGCATAACGATGCTATAAATTAAAAACTGCCAATTGTTTCTCTGATATTTGATCGAGTCCTTAATTTTTAGTGAATAATTAAAGGAAACAAACATTGTTTACACTTGTGCATTTTAAGCAGTGTCGGTGAAAAACTAAATAGACAGTAAATGAAAAAATAACTAAAGCGTGAATACAACCGCATCTAAAAGATTTGAGAGGCAAAGGAAAAAGTGTACATAAATAATTGTTTAAAATTTTTTACAACTTAATATTTTTTTCTTGATAAATCGATAAAAATAATTCATGTATCAGTAGATCTGAGCCGCCATTATTACGTCTCATGAGGTTTCGTGAATTTCTTTGTGCAATAATAAATACAACATTGCATAGTATGTTTCTATTGATAATTTGCAAATTTTACATTATTATGAAACGCAACAAACATATATGGGTAGGGAAATATAAAAAAATTGTACTTACCTTTATGAAGATAAAATAAAAACGTAGTTTTTATTGTATACTAGTCCACTCACTATACCTATAAGTACCAAAAAATCGTAGACATGCACTCTAACGCATACTTACATACGTACCATACCAACCAAGACAAAACTACAAAAGCTGAGGCATACAACATATATATTCTATAAATATCCTTATAAAACTAATTTAACCTCTTGAATGCAAAAAGTAATTTATCTACTAAGTAGCAGATGAGTGGTTTTGTAACATTTATATACTTGTATACTGATTAAATATTCTATATTGTACATTTATATATATCATATTCATTAAAAGAAGAAATGCAGAAAATCCACGGACAAGTATATAAAAGTGCAAAGGAAAAGAGATCATTTTAAAAAGATTTCCGAGATAAGACTGTATATAATATAATAAATCTCTAAAAACTTAAAATTTTTCAACACTATTTAATATTAACCGTGTGATAAATATTTAATTTTTTTTTATTTATGAATTCAATTAGTTATTGATTCTAATTCGACGTTGAAGCGACAAAACCTCGAACTAAAAATTGTCAATTGTCAAAAATCGAGAAAAAGTATTTCTGAGGTAAAAATAAAGGTGCAAGGAACTATTTTTTAAGTATTTTAGCTCTATTATTAGTCTATCATAGAAACTGTGCCTTAATTAAAACTACTAAGCTAACAATGATGAGTTTGGGACAAAATAAAACTTTTTGCATCGTAAAATCGCTAACGTTCAACTAATTTAAGCATTTATCGAGGCTATTTATGTTGTCAAAGTTACTGTCAATTTACCAATAAAATAATTAAAGCACGAAGTACACATATGACGACCATTAAAAGACAATATATAACAAAAAAAAATAACTGCACATAAAAGGTGACTGACCACCGTTTGTATTTGTGTGAGCGGTTATATGTATTTTATTGTATGTAGATTTTGTTTTAATGGTTATCACGTCCCTAGTATTTTAAGTCGTAAGTTGATAAAAAACTTCCACAACACGAATAGTCTTGATTAAGACTTAAAATTGAAATGATCATGATTTTTATAAAACAAACTATCAAATAAATAATATTTTTATAGTTGCTCTTTTTGTCATCAGTGGTTTTGTAGTGGTTTTAAGGCAATAATTAAAAAAGAAAACCCTATCTATTATTAAATATATTTGTTCTACGAACTTTTACCTAGCTGATATTGCTTCTGAATAAGCCAGTTTCAAAATTCAAGTATTTAAGATATGAAATTATTTCTAATAATGATGGATAAAGTATATTTAGAAGATGGAATAGAATATACATCATTGTAATGTCCAAAATAATCTGGTAGTATTTACAAAACAAGTTTTATCGACGCCTATTTAAAGCTGGGACTTATAATGGTCAATGTCTTAATTCAATGATTTATTAGGTATATTTATAAAGATAATGAAAGTTTTAGAACTCTATTTGGGCTTTGCAATTTTCAGTAAAGCAATAAAAGTGTTAACATTAATTTATACAGGTTGCACGGTTTCTTGTAATACTGAAGTCAAGTACATACAAGTTGGACTTGCGCAATTAGTGTTCCGTAAGTTGATTGCTTTTAAAATAAAAACTTATGTGACGGAGGTATAAAATAATGAATGACTACACAAAACACATCCCAAATCCCATCAACAAAGTTTTTTCCGATCTTTACTGAAAACTGATGACCTTGAAATTTTTCTTTTTTTTATATTACCAGATAAATTATTAAAGGTAATGCACACTCGTGATAATTTTCGTTCAATCTACACCATGTGGAGAATATTCCAAATTTTTTCAAAATTTCTGAACTTACTTTTCAAGATAAGCGATTTTTTTCAAATTTTTTAAAAATAAATTTCTTTTTGACGCAACTATTGTATATATAATATAATTTTTATTTTTCACAAATACATTGCAGTTTTGGCAACAAATTAAAAATATATATATATATATATATATATATATTAAAAAATTTAAAAATGGCGGAGATATGAACCATCTTGCAGGGAAATCTTTTGAAAATCCTTGCCACCGTGTGGTGGAACTTTTTTCTCAGTTAAAAATCGTCCAAAAACTAAACAAATCATTTCTTATTGTTAAGAAAGGTCATAGTTAAGTGGCCACATATTGAGACAAATTCAATTTTTTTTTGTAGAAGTGACAGCCGTTCGAAAATAAACTCGGATATTTCACAAAAATGTTGAGCTTTAAAAATTAGTAAAAAATAAACGGTGTATCCAATCGAAAAATACCGCAAGTCAAGTTCAAGATAATATTATAAAGAATATGTGGTATAAATTTTATTAAAATCGGTTTAGTAGATCTCGAGATATTTTGTTCACCACTTTGAAAAAAGTAATTTCAAGAAAAACGCAAAAGAAAAAAAAGTACCGCGTCCGCGTCTTAAAAGACTATAATTTTTTTTATATTACCTTCAATTTGTGATTCCATTTTGTACAGCTTGAAATATTCTTAAAAATTCAAATAATAAATCTAACAAAAAAAATCGATTTTTGAAAATTTCAAGGTCGCGTAACTCCTTTCAAAACTACATGGCTCTGATGAGGCTATCAATTCCTATATTAGTGCCAAATTTCAATTTTCTATGTCAAATAGTTTCGGAGAAAATCTGGTGTGACAGATAGACGGGCAGACAGACAGACAAACGAACACCGAAGTGATCTTATAAGTGTTCCGTACGGAACACTAAAAAGGATTGCATTTTATCATTGTTAATATAATTTTTATGAAAAAATAAAATAATTGACACTACAGTATTTTTGATATCTCAATTAGCTATAGTCACTAAAACTGGTTAATAACCATCACGAAATTCATGTTATCTTTTTTGATACACCGGCTGCAGTTCAACACACAAAAAAAAATCACGAGTAATATTAAGAGGTTGTGCTTATTCTAAAAATTTTAAAAAGTTTGTTTAGGTGATACGTATTTGTTATTATAATTTGATGCAAATGAAAGATTAGAAATCTTTTTAAATCTACTCTTCTCCACAGATGAATCGATGATCGGGTGCTATACCTTAGTGATTGGCCCTTGAGGAGTGCGTAGTGAACTCGAAGAGGAACCTGATACAGGACTGGCGGAAGACCGCGGCTTGCTCTTAAACGCGGTCATGGTTTGAGACACTCCATCAGCCAAGATGAATTGCTCACGTAGCTCAATGTTAGTGCGGCCTTTAGCTGTGTGTTGAAGGTGGTAGGAGTGAAAGGACATCGGGTAATATTTAAGGTTACAGGAGACGGGACGAGGAAAATTCAAACAGGAAACGGTGCAAGGGTGCGGGGAAAAAACAAACAAAACAAAATAAGCAAAAAAATATTGACCTAATTCAAAAGTGATGCCATTAGTGTGTAGCAACAAAGTAACTTTATTTGGTCGTATGATGTGTTTCCTGCTCATGCTTTTTCAGGCATATTTACATTTATTTATAAAAATAAGATTTTAAAACACTAACGTATTTTTCATTACATTCTTAAAAATTAATGTAAATAAATTTTCAGTTCAAATTTATACTTAAAAAAGCTTTACTTTTTTTTGTAATCTGTACGATTGGGAGACCAATCCAATTAAATTTGGCAGAAAAAAACGTGACAATTGTTTATTTTAATACAGCATTTTTAAATAATCTAATGAAAACGAAAAATGTCAGAAATGTATATAATATTCTGCCTACAACGCAAAAAAGTTTTTAAACTTCAATGCAAGAAAAAATGGTACAGTGCTCTCTCTAAATTATCCGATCCGAATAATCACAAACACTAAGAAATATTATAAACATGCAAAACACTACGATTTTTAAACATAGTTTTCAAATACTATTTCCTGTACTGTTTAAAATTTAATACAGTATAATTTAAGAATACTTCGTAATTTTTATAATAAAGTTTAACTTTGCTGAAACACGTGCACATAAAATCAAGTATGCTTTACCAAAAGAATTTTCTTATGTGATTGCTACAGAGCTGGCGATATTTCAACACGTTGTACAGCTCAATTTGGTTTTGTTTAACTTAAAATGATCTTTTAAATTTTTATGCCAGTAGTCGTCTAAGCACTTTGAGTAGAACATAGTTTAAAAATAAACAAGGGGAAATCAGATACGAAATAACAATTTAAATATCTTCGATGTGCATTATGCTTATTTAAGTAATTTATTCAAAAAGTGCAAAATACGTTTCCAACATGTGCTTTTAGGCACTTAAAATCCGAAAATTAAAAATGCGTAAGTACTACCCAAATCTGGATAAACTTGAAAACTCCTTATGGTAAAACCGTAATTAAAAATAAATAAATAAAAAATAAAATTGTGTTTATATTTTATATACATTTATATATATATATATATATATATATATATATATATATATATATATATATATATATATATATATATATATATATATATATATATATATATATATATATATATATATATATATATATATATATATATATATATATATATATATATATATATATATATATATATATATATACATATATAATGGTGTTAGTATAGCGAACATGCAAAAAATAATCGAAACCAAACCAAAAACCCTTCTAAAAATAAATTTACAAAAATATTACGTTTTCTACCTTTGGTCTCTTGTTAAAGATACAACGTTAACTTTAAAAAAATATATAAACCATTAAACGAGATTACTCTTTGTAGATATATTTATTTAACAAAAGAATACAAAACTCCTTTCAATCGATACAAGTTTATACAATGTGCATTTTACCAGTATAGTTCAAATTGCTTTTATAGAAATGAATTATAACACTATACAACAATTATCACCACTACACCAAACACTTTATTTTTGCACTCGACGCGTGTTTCACCAACCATGTTAACATCATCAGGAGCAATGACTGACTAAATCTAGGAATATAAACTAGACTATTTATGGTTTAATGTAAAACGACTAAAAACTGACTAAGTCCATATTTCAGCAGTCTACTGTTCTCTTATTGGTCAATCCATCTCGAGACACGTTTCGCCGTATTATGGCTCATCAATCGGGCTATGATCGACAAACAAGAGAACAGAATTTCTAGTACTTATCCAGATGTTTACAGAACATAATGGCAAAAAACAACGTACCAATTGTACCAAGTTTGAAACGTATACCTAGTTCTTCATCGGAGCAACAAAGCAGCCACAAGTCCACCGAGTATTTGGCAACTTAGCCAACACTCACCGCAGGCAGCGCGATTTTTCGAGGGATCCACCTCAGGCATACGTCGTTTAATGTTGGGTTGTGACTGCAGTCAGCCTCCGATGGGGTACTAGGTATGCGTTTTAATTTGGCACAATTCGTGGTACAGGGTTTAACCCTGATTGTAACGATTGTAACGAAAAGTATGTTGGGCAAAGAAGAAGGTCGATTCAAACAAGATTTAAAGAACATTTAGCTCATCTAAGATACGGTAGAGCTGAAAAATTGCCAAGCATACTCTTGAACAGAATCATACCGTAACATTAGGTAATTTAAGGTTAATAAAGAAGGTATGTGATAGGAAATTATTAAACGCGTACGAAATTATTAAAATAATAAAATGTAAAAATAATGTAAATAAGGATCGAGGAGCTATTCCTCACAGTTCCCTGTACAGGTTATACGACTGGAAGTAATCCTCCACGTGTAATTAGTTTCATTTAAGTAATTCCAAGTTTAGTATAAATAAGACTATTTATATTCTTAGATGTAGTGAATCATCGCACCTGATGATGCTAACACGATTAATGAAAAGAATGTCGAGTGCAAAAAATAATGTTTATAGGTTACTTAAACATATATTACATTTTTGTTGGCTAATATTTAAAATATAAAAACGTATATTTGAAAATATTATGGTTATAGTGTTACAGCTATATATTTTTTTGTACTGTACATAAAATCAAATATAAATGATTTAAAAAGAAAACGTTACGTCAACTTTTTTTGTACATTGTATCACACATCATGAAGATTAAATAAAATAGTGACCAAAAGTAGAGTAAAAATATAGAGTTCCTTACCAAGTGGGCACCAAGGCTCGTGTTGCTCAGGTATATCAGGGTGCGGTATAGGTAAAACTAATGTGACTATATTTATGTCAGTTGATATGACAGCCATTATAACGAAAAATAAAGCACAAATACAACATTTAAAGCGGTTCAATAATGAATATGATCGCAAATTAATAATAAATAAATATATAACAAAAAATTAGTGACGTCAAAAGGGAAGTTAAATTTGGGGAAAGAGAAATAATTTCAATTAGTAAGATGAACTAACAACAAGCATGGACATTTTTAAAACTAAGGCTAGTTATTTACTAATAAATCATATTTATTGAACTCAGAACATAAGTGAAATTGCAAGAGGGCGCCATCTCTTAGCATTAACTCTTATGATCTACGCATAATTAATTGCATATACAAAGGGCAGGAAAACCTTTGCACAAGACAAGGACAAAATTTAGTAGCATTAGATTTGCTTAGTTTTAAAAATTCTCTTATATTAACATATTTTTACAGCAAAAATTATTGTTAAAATAGCGACTGATTACCTAAAAAGAGTGATATTAACAGAACCGATGTTTAGTTTTTCAAATAAAAATCCAATGTAATGGGCTACAATATTTTTTAAAATTTCAGAAATGAATGATTCTAAGCCTTATTCATTGGATTTTTACTAGAATTCCCTCAAGAGGCGCAGTTCCGGTTATTCGCTCATATCGAACCACATTAATACATGAATTGGGTTATATATGTTTTGAAACAAACTGACAAATTTTTAACTTCATTGTTAGAATGAACTGATAGTAGAGAAGCTTGTTAAAATTTTTAACTGATGTAAAAATTTGAAATTAAGTTGTTTAATATCCCCTGTTAATTTTAGTTTTAGTTTAGGTGTATTTTCTGTTTCTTAAGTTCATGTTTACGAGTAAGAGTATTAATACCAGGTCTTGACGGTTTTTCAAATTTAATTTAATATTATGTTATGTATTTAATATAAACTTTACTATCCATATTCTAAAATTTAAAACGTATAGCAACAGTTTGAGCTATTGTAGTATACCTTTATTTGAAAATGATATATTACAATAAAAAAGGCAAACATGAACTTAAAAGGAAGTAATTTGTTTTAAAACATTATTTTAATAAAAATATACAAATAATATGTAACATAACATACCTCTGCAAGGATCGTTCTTCAAAAGGAACTCGTCAAGCGCCACCCAACCACCTCCGACACGTACCATGACGGTACTTCGAAGGATACGAACGAGGCGCAACTTTTGGCTGTCACCGAACTATAAAAGAAAAAGGATGCAAAAAATTATTTCCAGTAATTTTACGCGGATACCTATCAATGAATACGAAACGAAAAAGCTATATTTACATTCAGTAAATTGTAATAATGACATATGTGAATTCTAAATAAATATTTACTAATGATTTGTAGCCAAAATTTATTTCTAGTTAGGGTTTTTTTTTTTTGAAATTTAGATTAAATTGTGGCTTCTTGCCTTTTGTGAAGTCTTTACATATTTGTAGTTAGAAAAATCACACAGTAATTTTTTCGTACCCTGTATTTTCCCTCACCAACTTGGAACACTCTAAACTTCTGTCGACAGGTACACAACATGACTAGTCGTTTCACCTCGTCATGGATCTTTGAGGCATCGGTATCAGGCGCCTTTTCTTCCCAGTCTGGTCTGAGCGCGGCAATAAACTTCTTCCAATCTATAAGACCTCGATTGTTCTCGTCGAACATGTCTGCCACATGTTTCATTTCTAATCTTGAAGTGTCAAATTCTAAAAGGAAATTGAACGGATTTAATATACAGCTTGTTTCCATTATTTATTTTAAAGTCATCAAATGAGTCATCAAAAGGTGAAGAGTTTGGATTTGTTCTGTGATATTTTTCATTAAGAAAGCTGCAATTAATTTGCGTCAAGGCTCAAAACAACATATAAACAAGTCATTTTCATAATATAACATACGAGGACCATTCAAAAACTCCGTGCAAAATCATGGCGCCACTTGTCAATACTACCTTCTAAGTGTAGCTAGTGCTTTTATCAGTCAACTGAACTGGTTTCATCTTGTTATGAACATAACTCTGAAAGTAGTGTACTTTTTAGTTTTACAAGTTGTCTCATTTCGCAACGTGGACGGAAAGGAATTTCGAGGCGTGATCAAACATTATTCTTTAAAAAAAAGGACTGTTCAGGAAACTAAAGCCAAACGTTACAAACACTATGGGGACTTTGCATTTTCGATTGCAAGGGCAAAGTGAGTACAGGGGAAGGAGAAACTTTCAGAAGTTCATCTGATGTCATCACGCCAGAAATATCACTAAAATTCATGACATGATGTTAAACGATAGAAGATTCAAAATGCGTAAAATCGCTGAGCCTTGGGCATCTCTAATAACCAACTTCACATCTTGCATGATGTGTTCGACCAATTTAAAATTATAACAAAGAAATCTCAACGAATTTTTGCGAAGAGTTATTATTATATATGAAATTTGGTTTTACCATTACCAACTAACAACCAAGGAAGAAATGGGTAGCTAGTGAAGAATCTGCCTCGAAGAAGGGCAAAACAGTTCCGTCAGCACGAAAGGTAATGGTGACTGTTTTCTGGGATGCAAAAGCCATTTTTTAACAGATCACCTTGGGGAAAAACAGTCAGAAGAGCCTACTACGCATCTCCGTTTGGTCGTTTAGATGGAGAAATAACGAAGATACGTCCCTATCTAAGAAAAAAGTGCTTTTTCATCATAAAAAGGCGCCAGCAGAATTTTGTACATCCTGGCATAATTAATACCAGTTTCAAAAAATAAATTAAAAAAATCATTCTGGCAAGTCACTTTTTTTACTTACTAGTTTTAATAATGCCCTCAATAAATTCCTCTCTTGGTATTAGCTCATTGTTATCCTTATCCATTTTCCTAAACAGATCTGTCAGCCTTGATTTTTTGTAATTCATGAATTTCAAGAATCTTTTTCTCCAATCGTCCCACGAGAAGTTGTCTGCCTTTTCTTTTTCTTTTAAATAAGCCAAATGATCGTATAACTCTCGCTGTCTTTCCCATGATAGGACCCATACTTGTCGCCATTTGTCGTAGAGGAATTTGACTCTTGGTGATCGAAATTCGGGTTCGCTAAATTTTAAAAATAATGATTACAATTTTATAAAAAAAAAAGGAAAACCCTAACATCTTTATTCATTTAACATATATTTATTAATAGCAATAATCGGTTTACATTACCTTTCAAATAGTTCGTGCTTGTCAAAAGTGGTTAAACAACTTAGCGTTAAGAGAAAAGAAAACAATATCTAGTAGTATGGATATCTTTAGACCATTTTGCATATTTAAGATTGCCATTCCTTCCTAGTGATCAACCTGTTGCAATGCTCTGTAATAGCTTATGTTGATATTCTCTTTTTTACGTTAATTTAGCTTAATAATTATAATTATTTAAAAAAAGTTCTATAAGAAAACAGCGATAGTCCATCGCATTTTAAATAAGCGAAATATTTTAAAATTATACATATGTAGTAGAACATAAAAATATTAAGATTCTGAATTTTTAATGAAGGTTAATATGCTTAAATTCAGCGGGTAGTCTCACCTGCTCTGAGGTCGATAAAACGATAGTTCGAAACGTAACATAAGTTATTCTTGTTTTAGTATTCATTGAAATATTCAATATGTGCTAAATTTTAAACCATGACGATCGCACTTTTTTATATTAAAATTTACCTCAAATATTAAACTACTTTTAATAAATTTAGCAGTTCCTATAACCCAATCAATTTTATTTTATTAAGTGTACTTCTCAATATTGGGTATATGTATTTAAAATTTCAAACTTTTTATGACTGTCATAAAATACTTGATACCGCACATTGTACAGGGTGAGTCAACGATAGAGTAAAGCTCATTATCTCATACGTTTCGGGAAAGACGAAAAAATATTAAATACAATAGTTTTAGGGAATGTTAAGGTGCACAGTTTAAAATTATTTTCGAGTATATAGGGTAATTCAAAAAAGTGTGGCTGATATAACAAATGTTTTTTTTTTAATGGAACATCCTATCTTTTAATTTATTTTTAAATTCTGCGCAAAATTTTATAACTTTTTTTATCAGTAATGTTATATACCTAAACCTAGTAGTTTTTCTAATATTTCAATTTTTTAAAACAAATACTAGCTTTCAGTTTTGTAAAAAATTGCCAATAGGGTCATTGTTTCTGAAGGTGGAATACTCATAATCGGTACGAGCGTTCTATAGAGATGAAAAATAAAAAACCGGTCAAGTGCAAGTTGAACTTGCACAATTAGTGTTCCGTACGTGGATTGTTTTTAAAATAAAAAATTTTGTTAGGGTGGTATAAAATGATCAGTGACTTCACACAAAACACACCCCAAATGAATTTTCAACAAAGTTTGTTTCCAATCTTTACTGAAAACTGGTGACCTTGAAATTTTGTTTTTTTTTTTCTATACCAGATAAATTATTAAAGGTAATGATAATTTTCGCTCAATCTATACCCCGTGGAGAATATTCCAGGATTTTTTCAAAATTTTTTGGTCAGTACTTTTCGAGATAAGATAGGGGACAGCGATTTTTCACGATTTTTTAAAAGTAATACGAAGAAAAGTGTGCGCAAGTATTACATTATATATATATATATATATATATATATATATATATATATATATATATATATATATATATATATTATATATATATATTTTACTCGTGTTTTCACAAGCTTTCATTTGACACCACACTCGATGACCTAGTAAAAAAATTTTTTTTTCATTTCCGATTTCACCCCTCAAAACGAATCCCTTAAGTCAAAATTTATGTTACAGTAATATAAAATGATCAGTGACTTCACAAAACACACCCCAAATAAGTTTTCAACAAAGTTTATTTCCAATCTTTACTGAAAACTGGTGACCATGAAATTTTGTTTTTTTTCTATACCAGATAAATTATTAAAGGTAAAGATAATTTTCGTTCAATCTAAACCCCGTGGAGAATATTCCAGGATTTTTTCAAAATTTTTTGGTTAGTACTTTTCGAGATAAGATAGGGGACACTGATTTTTTCACGATTTTTTAAAAGTAATACGAAGAAAAGTGTGCGCAAGTATTACATTATATATATATTTTTTACTCGTGTTTTCACAAGCTTTCATTTGACACCACACTCGATGACCTAGTAAAAAAATTTTTTTTTCACTTCCGATTTCACCCCTCAAAACGAATCCCTTAAGTCAAAATTTATGTTACAGTAATATAAAATGATCAGTGACTTCACAAAACCCACCCCAAATAAGTTTTCAACAAAGTTTATTTCCAATCTTTACTGAAAACTGGTGACCATGAAATTTTGTTTTTTTTCTATACCAGATAAATTATTAAAGGTAATGATAATTTTCGTTCAATCTATACCCCATGGAGAATATTCCAGGATTTTTTAAAAAATTTTTGATCGGTACTTTTTGAGATAAGGTAGGGGACAGCGATTTTTCACGATTTTTTAAAAGTAATACGAAGAAAAGTGTGCGCAAGTATTACATTATATATATATTTTTACTCGTGTTTTCACAAGCTTTCATTTGACACCACACTCGATGATCTAGTAAAAAAATGTTTTTTTCACTTCCGATTTCACCTCTCAAAACGAATCCCTTAAGTCAAAATTTATGTTACGGTGATATAAACTGATCAGTGACTTCACAAAATACACCCCAAATAAGTTTCAACAAAGTTTATTTCCAATCTTTACTGAAAATTGATGACCTTGAAATTTCTGTTTTTTTTTATATACCAGATAAATTATTACAGGTAATACACTCGTGATAATTTTCGTTCAATCTACACCCCGTCGAGAATATTCCAGAATTTTTTCAAAATTTTTTGATAAGTACTTTCCGAGATAAGGCGGGTGGACAGCGATTTTTCGCGATTTTTTAAAAATAATACAAAGAAAAATGCGCGCAAGTATTACATTATATATATATTTTTTACTCGTGTTTTCACAAGCTTTCATTTGACACCACACTTGATTATCTAGTAAAAAAATTTTTTTTTAACTTCCGATTTCACCCCCCAAAACTAACCCCTTAAGTCAAAATTTAACTTTCAAAACTACATGGCTCTGATGAGGCCATCAATTCCTATATTACTACCAAATTTCAACTTTCTATGACAAATAGTTTCGGAGAAAATCGGGTGTGACAGACGGACAGACGGACAGACAGACGGACAGACACCGAAGTGATCTTATAAGTGTTCCGTACGGAACACTAAAAAGATATATATAAATACATTTCAACTATTTTAAATTAAAAAATCTCAAATTTTTTGAACGGCACACCCTGTATATTATTATTTTTTCTGATAGACTTTACAAAACCCTCCAACTTTTATTAAGTATGTCATATACCTATTTCTAATAGTTTTCAATTTATCTTGAAATTTTCAATTTTTACCCTTGTGTTTAATACACTTACGATATTGTGACAACATAAACAAATAGTTAATAATAATTTTAATGTAGTTTAACTTATCTAATGATTGATTATTATGACGTAATAAATGTTCAAAAATATGCCCGTCTACTTGAATACGCATGTTTAGTCGTTTTACTAAATTTTCCCTCACTTTCCTTAACATAAAAGGCGTTATTGTCCTGCATGCATCCCGTATCCTATTTTCCATATCTACTGGTGTTGTAGGGGGATTAACATAAACACGATCTTCAATGTAGCCCCACAAAAAGAAGTCACATGATCGAGGGAGCCATTTGAATGAATCCATCCCTACCGATCCATTAATGGGGGTAATGATCGTTTAAAAAATTCCCGAACTTCCCGGTGATAATGAGGAGGAGCTACATCTTGTTGAATCCACACCTGTTCCGTTTCAAAGTTATAAATTTCTTTAAGAAGCTGGGGTAATTCGTTTTGCAAAAAATTTAGATATCTAGGCCCGTTAAGCGGTTCGCGGAAAAAAAAAAAAATGGACCAATGATTCGAAAATTTAATATTCTACACCATACATTAAGTGACCAATGGTTTTGGTTTTGAACTTCCCAGACCCAAAATGGATTAACTGTTGAATAATAATGCATGTTATGGCTGTTAACTGCTCCATTACTGCGAAAAGTAACTTCATCAGAAAACATTATTTTGGATAAAAAAAAATTGGATGGGCCTCTATTGTTCCATTCATGGTGGTATAAAAGTTTATTCGTCGTTTAAAATCACGGTCTTGAAGTTCTTGGTGTAGTTCCATGTGAAAGGAATGATACTTGTATTTTCTCGTGGTGCGACTAGCCGTAGATTGGGATGTGTCAGATAAGTCAGCTTTTCTCGTTGGTAGCATTCCTGGTTTACTACTTTCCGTTTCGTATACTCAACGCTACCACTACCATCAAACCGTTCCATTAAGCACTAAAAAGATTTTCTAAATAGTATACTTCTATTAGGATACTTCGCTTCGTAAAGCCTTACTCCCAAAAGACAATTTTTCCCGCCTCGCTCAGTATATAAACCATACTAATTAATTCATTTTCAAGAAAATCAGTATCTATTACCTTTATACGTTACTTACTACACCAAATTAAACTATTTTTACTTGCTTAATAGACATGTCAAAATTTACAATGCCTACACTTTTGTTTTGTCTGTCTATCAGAAAAAAAATAATATACAGGATGTGTCATTTAAAAAATTTGAGATTTTTCAAAAAAAAAAAAAAAAATAGTCGAAACGCATAAATTTATTTTGTACACCCTGTAGCATCTAATTCGAATTTCTTTACATATATCTTTTTTTTCATCTCTATAGACCACTCGTACCAATTATGAATATACCACTTTTAGAAACAATGGCGCTACTGGCAATTTTTTACAAAACTGAAAACTAGTATTTAAAAAAAAAAATTGAAATATTAGAAAAACTACTACGTTTAGGTATATAACATTATTAATAAAAAAGTTATAAAATTTTATGCAGAATTGAAAAATAAATTAGAAAATAGGATGTTCCATTTAAAAAACATATGTTATATCGGCCACACTTTTTTGAAGTACCCTATATACTCAAAAATAAATTTAAACTGTGCACCTTAACATTCCTTAAAACTATTGTATTTAACATTTTTTCGTCATTCCCGAAACAAACAAAATAATGGACTTTACTCTATCGTTGACTCACCCTGTACTTTTACTCTAAAAAAAGGAACTAAATCTTTCAAAAGAACTAAGTAAAATTTACAAAACTCGTGCTAAAAAAAACAAACCGAAAATGTATTAATTATACCTAAGTCTTGACGTGGACCTAAATACTTTAATAAAGTTTTTTGATATGTAACCTCTTGAGATTTACAAATTTCGTAAAAGTAACGAAAGTAATAAAAAAAACTGGAGGTAACTTTCCAACATAACACCGTTCTGTCTATCTCTGTAAATCAAATTATAGTTATTTACTTTTTTTATATATCGAAATTATTTAGTGGGATGCATCGTTGGCAGCGCAGACTTTCATAAATTAACGACATACACAATGTGACCACAACTACAAATTAGAACGAGAAAACAAGTGGTATCTGTTATTAGTTGCCAACATGTCATTCTAAAGATTATTTCTGCTTAAATTAGGTTTTCGAATATTTTATTTTTAAATTTTTTCAACTCAAATTTTAAGATAATATAGAATTTTGAATGACATCTACTCGAAGTTTCTTTTCCATTCCAGTCAAATAAAAATAAACAATTTGTAAAAAAATAGTTATGGAAATTTAAAAATTTAAATTTCCAATTAAGATATACATACATATATATATATATATATATATATATATATATATATATATATATATATATATATATATATATATATATATATAAGTAAGTAAAAATTACGGAATTAACACAAAACATATATATCACAGTTACATATCAAAAACCATCTTAGCTGTGGCGTTGTTAGTACATAGTTTTAATAACAAAATTGATATGTGGTAATGAATGTACCTTCCAGATGGTGGGAATCTTGGCCCGACATGAGGTAAGCCAGGTTCTGGGCTGAATTCTCGGCCTGGACTGGTGCGACTGTTGAAAAAAGCAACATGCAACACTCAACACAATTTTTTCTAAATGCACTACTAAAATTGTAACTACGAAACAACAAAAAACCTTATAAACTTACAACTTTTGTACATATTCTGTTAAACCATGGGTATTTAAATTTTCAGTTTCAGTTATAATTATAACAGAAATGTGTGGATTAAGAAAAGATAAAAAAAAAGTCAGATGCATACTGTATAAGAATAAGTTTGTTTTAGAACGTCTATTCTATTATGAACTACTATTTTCTGTTTTTTTGGTAGTTACAAAGAAAGTAAAATATCAACAAAACTAACAATAAATCATAGGATCGCTAGATACCAAAAGAATGTCATAAATATTCAACTTCATCCCTTCACATCACTACAGTATAATAGTATAAATTAATTATAGTACGTAAATAAAAATATACTTAACTTTAACAATACAAAAACATGATATCCTTTTGGCTTGTAATAGCGTTTGTTTAAAGGAAACAAAATAATAATAATAATAATAATGAGTTAGTAATTTGTTAGTTTCAATAACAAAATATACTGAGTTTTATATGTTTGAAAAATAAGTTTTACTACATGCATAACAGAAAAATAAGAATAAATGAAATAATTATAAAACTCTAAAGCCGCAATATTGAAATTTCCTATATGACTGAATAAAATACAAAATCTGTAAAAAAGTATTGTGTTTTAGAAGTTACTATTAATTTCTTTTAAATATTTTTTAGTACTCTCTAGATCTGGAATGTGAACTATCGACAATGGATCTTATGCCTATGTTTTATGATATAGATCTAGTAAAAGTCATGAAAGAATAGGGAAGGTCATATGACGAATCGAATTAAGATAAAAACTATAGGACTTATAAAATGGACCATGCATTTATTTTCCTTATTTGCTACAGAAACATTGGTTTACAAGGAAAGTTAAAGGTCTGATGCAGTGACCCATTCACCATTTTATTTTATTATTAATATTGATATTATAAATAGTTCCCATACTGCAAATAAATAACGGCTTAAGGGGCTTAACGATTTAGTTTATTAAAAAGTTTACGATGTTTGTAAGCAATTTAACAAGAATTTTTTACCATTTTTCTCAAAAAATTGGACATTATCTTACTTTTTCTGGGTTCTGTAAAAAAATAACTACGAAAATAATTTAAAAATAAATGGTAAAAACTTCACCGAATTTCAATAAATGAAATATATTTTCTTGAAAGTGCTATTTGCTGCTCTACTGTTTACATAATAGAAGTTACATGGTGACTTTCCCAGTACGTTGTTTACGGAAAATAATTCTGTAAGTATACATAATAAAGCTGGTGCACTATTTTTTCAGTACACATGAGGAATAAATGTAAATATTAACTATTCTTTCATAAAAATTTAAATTTATTTTTCAATTTGAGATGTTAAATGTTACCTTCACCGCTTACAAAAAAATAACAAAAAAATTGCTAACCTGCCACGATGCGATAACAAATCTCGAGATCCCTTGAAGCTAGAAATGAAAAATAACAGTCAAAAAAACGCCAAAGCAATATACTATATTTTAATTATATACTAGCAAATTATAAAACGTTCCCACTGAAAGCAACATACAGACATACATGTTAGTTGTAGTGACACCGAAAACTTTTAAGGCCTTTGCCTTAATATGGTTATGACAGATCTAATTAATATTAAAAAATGTGGAAATTACTACAAAAATAAATGCATTCTATTTTATATTTAATAGAAATTATGCCAATGATCGTAAAAGAAATTAGAAATTAATCGACAATATAAAATAATATATATATATATATATATATATATATATATATATATATATATATATATATATATATATATATATATATATATATAAATTTATATAATATAAATAACATAAAGTTTATAAAAAAATTGTTTTAAAAAGAAAACGTAAGGAAAATATATGTTTTTTCAAATGATTTACTTATATATATTATTATTTCTCCCACTTTCTTTTCCAGTCCAATTTAGGTCGCCTTTATAGTTAAACTTCATATTTAAATATGTTTTACTAAATATTAAAATAAAAATTTAAATATATTATTATCTAAACGTAAAAAAAAATATGAATTTTAGTTATTACATCTTTGGACCCTTCACCATTAGTCCTGACGTAACAACTAATATGGACAATTGAAGTAGAAACGTCAAAAGCAATATTATTTTGACATTATTTAAACAAAGAACTATAATACGTATTTATCACTTAACAACTAACATTATATGAAAAGTCTTTTTTTGTTAGATTTACTTGTTCTTAAAAACAAAAACAGGAATAAAGGAAAGTAAACATAAAAATGATATGAACAAGAATAAAATTAAACAAAATGAGTGCCATTGAACATACCTTTGCTTGCGAAAGTGCGCCATAGTCAGTTGAACTCTCGTGTATATCGTGCTGTGATCCACGACTGAAGTGAAAAGCAATACAAAAAATAAATAAATGATACATGCAACACAAAATACAAAAAAAATGCGTTAAGGAAATGCATAATCAAGTGCAAAACAAACAAGATGAGCACATATGCTATGTTGGGTTTAATTGTGAAAAAGTTATTACAGAGAAAATATTCTACTATAAATTAGGTCAAAAGCAATGAAAATTGATTACTATTACTGATAAAAAACTATCACTTCAAACTTCGGATTTGGTTCCTAGGTAGGCGAGTATTCTTAATACTTCTTCAAATATAGCCTTTATAAAAGTTGGATTATAAAATAAGCTTTCAAAATTACTTAAAATTTTAATATTCCTGTGCAAGAAAAAGTGTGTGTGATTTTATTTTTGATATTATTAGGGTACTGTGCATTTTGTTGGTGCTTTACAATGTCCCTAGAAATTATTGTGTAGATAAAAGGTCATGTTTGTTCAATCAATAATGCAAGTGACATACTATGCTTTTTGGATGAAATGCGACATACTGTCGCCGTACGTTTGCGTTTACGAAAACATTTGTTAAGAACATTTGCATGTGTATTTAGTTAGTTATTACTCGAGACTGAATAGGTAAAAAACTTCTGTTTGTATAATACGAACGAAAATTATTAAATCAATTTTAGTTACCCACGGGGCTACATTTATTAGAAATGATGTAAATAATTTTCAAAATAAAACAAAAATAGTTGGAAACTTCACATTATTCGTAAATAGAATTTTTCAAATAAAGATTTTAAATTTATAGGTAGGTAGGTATTGGTTCATCGGTATTACTTAACGAATTTGTGATGATTTGTCTGGGTTACATCCTTGAAATGTTAGATAAATAATGTGGTTTCTTCTCAAATTTTAAATGCAATACCACTGTTATTTAAATATCAAATGTACCAAAACATAAGTCTAGAGCAAAATAGGATATTTCTTAGTCTCCAAAATCATCAGATTGCAATCCCTATGATTTTGACCTCTGAGGTTATATTACTTTAAAAAACAGAAATTACAATGGAAGAACCTCGCGTATGATATAACACGTTTTAGAGACAATTCCCCTTCTATCCGCATTGCTTGAGCACAAAGGCTTTGTGCACGACAAAAGAGTGACAGGGCTGGAATCAATACATTTTTAAAATACTTTTGATTTGAATATTTTACTATAGGCTATATTTGGCTTTAGAGAGTACCATAAACTGGTAAATTAACTTATATATTTATATATAAAACTAAAAATTTATTAGTAAAAAATACGTACACTGATCCTTTGCCTTTGGCAAACTTCTTAGTATCCTTAGCACCGTGTACAGGTTTCACCTGTCTAGCTTTACATATTCGATCGACTTCTGTTTGTCTTTTTGTGTGTTCTCCATAAATTCTTTGTGATCTGTGATAAGTTGTTCAGTAGCTGGAATGTTCATGGGAAGTTCTTCTCTCTTGAGAGCAATAAGTGTATTTTCAAGACCCAAAAGCCATTGGATAAGTTCTTCGAGGGTTTCGTCCAGATCACGCAAAGATCGCATATGATCAGATAATTTCTGATGTCTCTGAAGAGCCCATTGAGAAACTTCTTCCCATCTGGACTGAATAACCTTAATCCAATTCTTAATTACGTTTATGGAGTCAGGATGGGCTTTAGCAAGAATTTTATGAGCTAATTCTAAGGTTTGATCCTTTTCGATTTCTTTCTCGTTAAGTTGAGCACGGAATACATCTAAAACTTTAAGCTGTTCGTAAGCCGTACCTTCATCTTCAGGCGTGGACCCAACAAATCTGAGTTTCATTTCAGCATCCGATAACCAATCAAGGATCATATTTACAGACTTGTGAAGTTTTTCAGCTTCTTTCAAAGCATTATGCAATCTATCAGTTTTAAGGTGGGTAAGTCCGGTAACAGATTCCCATAACTGAGTAAGCTCGGTAAGCTGCCTTCTAATTTGGGCAGCATCAGATTTACTTGCTGTTTTTTCTAGCTCTTGGCCATTACGAATAACGGATTCCATTTGATCGTTACGTTTTTCAAGTTCTTTTTCAAACTGTCTGTGTAGATCAACTAAATGGTTTACAGTGTCTAAGTCACCGTGAACTGGACTATCTTGTGACAGATCTGTCTCGGCTTTTTTGAGCCAATCTACAAGGGCTGCAATAGCATCTTTGAACTGGCCGGAATACAAAAGAGCTTCTTCGAGTTTTCGCTGCCTTTCAACGCTTTTATTGCAAACGGAAGTCCATTTATTTTTCAAATCGGTAAGCATTTGTTTAAGAGACGGTTCATCAGTTTTTGGTGCTTTATCTTTTAATTGTTTTCCAGTCTTCATTACTGAGTCATACACAGACTGTTTAGCAGATAGAGCTCGTTGGAATTCGTGGTGTTTTATAAGGCAAGCTTTAATCTTTTCTGGATCGTTACCAGCAGCATCAACCATAAATTCTTCTAAACTCTCTTCTGTTTCTTCCAGCCAATTCATCAAGCCTGACCAACTATCATGGAACTCCTTAGCTTCCTTGTAACCTAGGTCCAAAGCCCTTGTGCGCTCAGCTGATTTGGACGCTACCCTTTCCCATCTATGTTGAACACTGATCAAAAGATTTTTGATTAGGATGACATCTTGTTTCTGGCTAAAGTATTTAAGATGAGTTCCCTTTTTGTCAAGCGCTAGCATGATTTCACGATGGGCACTAACATCCTTTTGGAAGATTTTATGTTCCTCGATCTGCTGCTGAACGGTATTAAGAACTCTGGATACAGGTTTAAGATTGGTCAAGATCTTTTCAGCGTTGGTTAACCAGTCAACGAACGCTTGCAGAGATTCGTGGAACTCTGTGGCTTCTTTCAGAGCAATTTCAAGTTTGATCTTTTTATCATTGGCTCTAGTAGTGATAGAATCCTCCCATCGTTGTTTCAGTGTACGCAAATTATGTTGTAAATTAGAGACAGAGTTTGGCGGAGCTTTTTTAAGATACTCTTGTCCTTGAGCAAGGATAGCTTCAACTTTGGGTCTGTTTTCTTCAATTTCATTATAAACTTCCATAAAACGTTCAAGTTGTTCTGACGCAGTTTCTGGAAGACCACCGACGGGTTTTGATGCCACGAGAATAGCATCAACGTCACCTAACCAGGCAAGTAAGTCCTGTATTTCTGCGTTAAATCTATGGGCATCAGTTAGAGCATCTTCAAGTTCACGTTGACGATCTGCTGCCTTCTGTACGAGAGCGCGCCACTGAGTATTAAGAGTATTTAACTTGTCAAGGGTAGCAGATGCTTCATGACGATCTACAAAAATAAGGAAATATATTAAAATAACACAAAAAAAACACAGAACAAGTTGGAATAACAATAACAACATAAAACCAAGAATTACATTATATGGACTATTCACGTAAGTGGCGGCTACTCAACAGGAAATAAAAATCCCTAGAAGGCGTTAGAATTCCAAAGGCGCATATTTTATTAGCATATCTTCTCGCAAATTCTATATACTAAATATTACAACGTGCCCGCGTCACCTACGTTCTTGTAGTTCACCCAGGGATGCTTCTGCTGATACAGGTGCGCACTATTTTACTTGTCTAAAATTTAGATTGAGTTACATAGTGTAATAGGAAATAAAAGCATTTTTTTCATCTATGGTAATACCCTAATATGGTTCTAAATTCTGGTATATAATAAACGCTATTGGATCAGGTATCTACCACAAAAAAAGAATGTTTAATTATTTTCAGAATTTTGTAAATAGCATAGGTGGTAAAAGCTTCACGAGGAGAATGGCTTTAAACATCCGCAGAGATCTTGAAATATTAAGAATGATTAAAACTGCAGCTTTTGATAAAAATGACACTATTGAAAGAACTGTGATGACCAAAATGGCCCATAATTCAAATTTCATGTTTATTGTGTACATTGGGGCTTTAAAAAAACTTTGAATGTTGAAATTTAAGAATGTTCAAAATTTCAGTAATATTAATATATATAAAGGGTGATTCATTTAGAGGTACTTTTTTTTAAATAAAAAAAAATGAATAAAAACAATTTTACTTTATAATCTTTATTATCATATAAAAGAACCATTCTTTCACAATTATTTCTTAAAGATAATTTCTTTCAAATGTTGTCCGCGACTACGGTTAACAACGTCCATTCTGAAGTTCCAATTTTCAATGACGCGTGTGAGTATTTCGAGTGGTATTTGGCCAATGACTCGAGTAATATTGGCCTCCAATGCCTCAATTGTAGCTGGCTTATCCATGTAGACTTTGGACTTTACATAGCCCCAAAGGAAAAAGTCAAGAGGTGTGATGTCACATGATCTAGCCGGCCAATTCACTGGTCCAAAGCGTAAAATGATCTGTTCGCCGAATTGCTCTCGTAGTAAAGCCATGGTTTCACGGGCTGTATGGCAAGTGGCGCCATCTTGTTGGAACCAAATTTCGTCGAGGCCACGGACTTCAATTTCTGGCAACAAATAGTCTGTTATCATGGCGCGATAATGGTCACCATTCACAGTAACATTCCGGCCGGCCTCTGTTTTGAAGAAATATGGACCCATAAACCACACCAAACAGTTGTTTTTTTTGGATTTAATGGCAGCTCTTGAACCTCTTCAGGTTGTTCATCACCCCAAATACGGGTATTTTGTTTATTCACGAACCCATTAAGCTAAAAATGGGCCTCATCGGTGAACAAAATTTTTTCTCGAAAACAGTGGATCTTCTGCAAGCTTGTCAAGAGCCCAACGACTAAAACGGAAACGATTCGGAAGGTCGGTCGGCTTCAGTTGTTGCACTAGTTGAATTTTGTATGCTTTTAAAGAAAGATCCTTACGTAAAATACGCCAAGTTGTTGAATATGACAGGCCAAGCTGTTGAGAACGGCGACGAATCGACACTTCACGGTCTTCGCGTACACTCTCCGCTACCGCCCCTATATTTTCTTCACTACATGCTGGATGTGGTCTATTCGGTCGAGCATTATCCAATAATGATAATTGGGTCTCAAACTTATTGATGGTAGAGCGAATTGTGCGTTCGGTAGGCCGATTATGTGGACCATAAGTTGCTCTAAGCGCCCGATACACATTCCTCGTAGAACGCCCATTTTCGTAATAAAGTTGAACAATTTGTAGACGCTGTACCGGGCTAAGTCTTTCCATTATGAATTGTCAAACACTACTGAATAGGAATGCCACTTCAGTTGACACGACGCATGCGCAATCTGCAATTAAATCCCCATCACAAAAAGTACCTCTAAATGAATCACCCTTTATATATATATATATATATATATATATATATATATATATATATATATATATATATATATATATACGGTCTTTAAAAAAATATTTAATCTTAAAGTTTCGGATCCTGGTAATAGGTTGACAAAGTATATATTAATGACAGGTTCGTATGGCTATTATGTAGCACAACTATAATAAATGAGAAAAATTTTACGATGTTTTAAATTACTTGTCACTTTTTACGACAGAATCGCTATTACAAGAATTGCTTATACTCCAAATTTCAGTTTTATTATATATACAGGTACTCACGAAAAATATTCAGCCTTGAACTTTTAGAATTTGGTAAAATTTTTGATAATATTGTGATGACCCGACTATAATAAACGATATAAGCGTTGAACACAACATTGATAAAATTTAAAACTTACCATTTTTAGAAAAAAATTATCCTGTCGATCGAACTAATGATGTTCAAATGTCAATTATTATAAGGTACTGCTTTTAGTAAAAATGCCACTGTCGAACGAATTATGATCACGATAATAAATTTAAAGGTTCACAAATTCACAGTTGTAATAACAATAAAGATTTTTAAAATTGATTTTATTGGACTTTCCTTCCGGTTTAAAATTTGTATTGGAGAGTGCCATAATTAATTGCACCGCTATAATTTGTCATATAAATTTGGCCTATCATTAGTTACTGCAAAGTTATCGAAGTAATAGAGTATTGTATGAATGTAGTGTTTAATAGCAATATGAAATTTTTAATAAAATGTCGTATGAGACTACTGCCAGAATACGAAAATATCATATTTCATTGTTTTTGCAAACCCTACGTATACGAATTTCTATATATAGACTACTTTATTGACAATGACTCACTAGGTAGTGTTTTTTTTTTTTAATATTATGCTAGCTAAAGGTCATGCTCGCTGTTTTTATAATCTATTACTATACTACATAATGACAACACAATATTATTATGAATAACATCTGGTTTCACTTTATTACCAAGACTCAAAATTTAAACACTGAATATGTTTTGAGAGTCCTTGTATACTTAATAAATGTAATTTTCACTAGAGTTGTAATTAAAAAAAAAAAGATATCAACGTCAATAACAGAGTTATGTTCATCGCACAGTTCTTATAATTTATTGTACTAATATTACATAATGGCAATACGAGACAGTCAATTAACAACCATTTTATCCTTTTACAGAAATTAAAACTTTCACCATTTAAAATTTTTTGGAAGACTTAGTATACATAATAAAGGTGAAATTTGTATTATGTACCATCACCGTGATGACAATTCGCTTGACAGAGTCGTTTTTTACCCAAAAGCAGTAATATAAAACATTTTAGATATTTTAAGGCCATTGTGGAAGATCATTCTCATGAAATTTTTGCAGCGCCTATACGTACTCATTCTATTCACAAAATTCTAAAACTATTAATGCTGTGCAATAGATACTTAACTAAATATCGTTTATTAGCATGATATGGAACATAACATGTTATTACCAAGATCCAAAATCCGACCAAAATCTGTGTATATAATTATTAAGAGGACAAACAATTAAACGTGTTTCAATAGCTGTTCATTACCCGAGAAAAATTAAATCACTTACCTTCACCACTTTCAATAATTTGCCTTCCAGCATCGTTCAATGTATCAACACTAGTTTGGTGTGCCTGTATATCGTTAATTAAAACTTTAAGTTTAGCCAGCTCAATTTCCAACACTTGTGCATCTCCAACAATTGGTTTCAGTTCATCCAAGGTCTTGTCAGTCTTAGAAATCCAAACAAGTAACTCATTAAGAGCATGTTGGAATTGTCCCAAACGCAAGAGGGCATTTTCCAGTTGTCTCTGTCTCTCAACCATACCTCTGAGTAAATCTTCCCAGCGCTTGTTAACACCGGATAAAGGTTCTTTAATCGCTGTTGCCTGGTCGGCTGATGTACGCTCGGTTAGTTCTTGGGCTTGCCTAAATAATAATAAAAAGCAGGTTAAGTAAGTTAAGTACCAGATACAGCAAACAAGCATTCAGGCTAATAGCTTATTTAGAAAAATTCGTTAAGCTATTGCCAAGCAAAAGAAAAGCTCTTATAGCAACACAGCATAAAAAGTAGTTATAAAGTTGAGTAAAAATAAATAGTTTTAATAGCATGCATTATATATATATATATATATATATATATATATATATATATATATATATATATATATATATATATATATATATATATATATATATATATAGGGTGTCTAGGCAGGTATAGTCAATAATTTAGCTTCGAATAGATTAGGTTAAAATAAAGTCACAACTCCACATAACATTTTGTACTATGGTTCCTCTTTACCGAACTACTGCTCCCAAAACGAGCACCCGGAAAATCGTTTTTAGTAATTATTTGCGAAACCGTTGTAGATTGAAACTTGAAATTTAGGTACTGTCCTAAACTGCACTTATTCGAACCGTGATACTAGTATTGTCAACATTTTAACAGGGACTACTACACCTAGCTTTTTCATACGTTAGAATTTATATTTTTCTATGTCAAATTATTAATTATTTCTTATGAAAAAAAGGTATCCTTTATTGAATAGAACTGAATTGGCCATTTTCGAGATAAAACTAATTTAAAGATTATCTTGCACGGCAAAAAACGCACCCTATTGCACAGAATGTTTGAATAATCTCGTTTAATAAAATTAATGTACTCGTAAGTTATGTTTTTTTTTTTTATATTATAATTAGTAAAAAAAGAGAAGTAACCAACAATTACAAAAAATTTTATCCAATGAGATTAATCAAACATTCTATATAATCTATCTAATAATGTAAGTTCTTTTGTTGTGCAATGTAATCTTTAAATCAGTTCTATCTCGAAAATGGCTTATCCAATAATCGTGTTCAATAAAAGGCACCTTGTTTTCGTAAAAAATATTTTGATATAGAAAAAATAAATTTCAATTTATAAAAAAATTGATTTTTTTTTACCTCGCCTTCCCCTGCTTTTAAAGTCTGTTAAAATGTCGCACAATTTTATTATCACGATTCGCCTATACCTATATTTCAAGTTTCAATCTACAACGGGTTCGCAAATAATGAATAACCACCATTTTCCGGGTGCCCCCTTTGGCGGTAATGAGGCGACATTGTACAAAATTTTATATAAACTTATCGTGTTTATTTTGATACAATCTACTCGATCCTAAATTATTGACCATACCTTTTAGGACACATATATTTGTATGTATATATGCAGTGACTGGCAGAGTTCGCAACACATGGAAAAAAAGTTTATTATTTGAGTATCCAAACTTCTTTTTCGGAATAGAATCATAAAAAGTAGGGTTAATGAACAGAATATCAAAAAACTAAGAGTAAAAAGTTTTTAGCATTCGATTTATACCCCATTTAGAGAGTTTTCAGCATCTACTTAAAAAAATTAAAATCGACATTTTTTTTTAAATATTTCTTTATCTAGCTAAAAACTTTCATTTTTTTGTCTAACTAGTTTAATGGAGCTAAATTTCTTTTACTGTGATCATAATTAGAAATATTCTTTTATTTTGACAACTGGGAGAAATAATTCAAAAAATAAGTTTACGCTTGAACGCTAGCTGTTTTGTATCTAATTGCTTTTTCGATGTTTTACGAGAAAAAAAACTTTCTCAGGTATTTTAAAGTGCATTAGTTTACCGATCATTGTCAAGTTTACTCCAATTTAAAAAATAAATTTTGCAATTTGTAAATTAACTTAAAAAGTAATTTTCACTTGATTGTTTATTTTTTTCTTCAATCTAGTATTTATTAGGTTAGCTAGCCAATACAACCATGTAAATTAAAATTCATATTCATTATTTAGTTTTTCATGTTTCCCTGGCGGAAAATTCACATGTTTGCATAATATCTTGATCAAGCCCCATTATTATCTCTAGCAAAAAATCGAAATTATTAAAACTTGGGGGGATAACTACAAGAGAGGCAGTAGAAATATTCAGTGAAAAGCACCATGATAAAATTCTACATTATCCTACTGTTACGCGCCTACTGAAAAAAAAATTGAGGAAACTGGTAGTGTAGAAAATCAGTACAAAATTGCTCATGAAAAAATGGCAACTAATGATGAAAATAGTTTGAATGTATTGGCGACAGTTTCAGAAATGCCGCAAACGTCAATTGCTCATACTTCGGAGGTGACAAAATATTAAAGAGTGATGGGTACGAAGAATATTAAACAGAAATACGTTTTTTTCGTATGCACTGATATATGTGTAAGTTTATGCAATGTAATGATTATGATGCCGGTTTTGACTTCTGTGAATGGTTTCAGGGTATGGCCGAAAATCTCCCAAGATAAAATTTATTTTCGGACGAAGCAACATTGACGTCAAACCAGACCGTAAGTTCACGAAATTGCAGGTGGTGGACCACTGAAAACCCAGAATTTATTATTGAAAGTAAAGACCAGTATAATTTTAAAGTGAATGTATAGCGTGTAGTTTTAAATACGAAAACTGTAGGATCCTTTTTTCTAAAGGTTACTTTAAAAGCTAATGGATACTTATTATTATTACCAGATTTGTCAGACTTTATAAATAATCTCCATTTAATGAAAAAAAGGCATGTGCGCTGTCAGGATTGCGCTGGTAATCACTCCACCACACTGATGTAAGGAACTGTTTACACGAGGAGTATGAGAACCCATGGATAGGACGATTAGCAGAAAATTCCTCGCCTGCCAGATCCCTGACCTTTCACCATTAGACTTTTTTTGTATGGGGGTACTTAAAATCCCGTTTATAAAAAACGGCTTTTTAAAAACTATGAACATTTAGAATAAATTATTAGAATTATTATTAGAACGAAATGATGGACAAACGGAGTTTTAATGCCCTTTTGACATTTGTAAATTAAGTTAATTTGTTGTTTTTATTATAATTAACAGAATTGTTGAGTACTTAATACGTACTTTTTGAGATGATATAATTGAGTGCTCTAATAAAGCGTTAAAACATTTGTTAAAATAGGTAAGTTTTGACTCTAGCATCAAAAAGTATTTTGATTTAAGAAAAACTTGACAGGGATCAGAAAACGGATACATTTTTAAACACAAGAAAAGAAAAAAGGATTATAGTAAGAAAGATTAGTTTAGATATATTTAACGTTTATTTCACTTTTTTTTTTAAATATAACAGTGGCTCCCTTTTCTATTGTTACCATATAAGAATATTTTAATAATAAAAAATGTTCCCATATGTTGTGAACTCTTTGCCGGTCAATATATATATATATATATATATATATATATATATATATATATATATATATATATATATATATATATATATATATATATATATATATTTATATATATATATATATATATATATATATATATATATATATATATATATATATATATATATATATATATATATATATATATATATATATATATATATATATATATATATATATATATATATATATATATATATATATATTTTATATATATATATATATATATATATATATATATATATATATATATATATATATATATATATATATATATATATATATTTTATATATATATTTATATATATATTTATATATATATTTATATATATATATATATATATATATATATATATATATATATATATATATATATATATACATATATTATTTAAATATTTAGAAGTTAAGGTCGCCTACGTAACATATAAAGGAAACGTAATTGTCAGTTTGTAGCGTTTTTCATTTTCCTTTAATATATCAATAAAAATAAGGAACAATCAAAGTTATTTTAAATATTTAAAGAAAATTATTACTTAGTGGAATCTCCTGTGCGTCTTCAAAGTTGTTCTTTCATGATAAATGAAACTTGTAATCTAATTATTTAGTTACAACTTTTTTGGATGATTAAGCTATTTTCTAAATAAGTTTACAAATTAAAAATAGATACTTAACTTTTTACATTACGCTGGCAGAACTAAGAATTTAAAATAAAATGGGCATGCTTAAGTAACACAGACAGTAACACATAAAGCAACAGTTGTTTTATAGAAAAGAATATTTTTTTTACTATATATCTCAAGTATTTGTAAAGCGTAAAAACATAAAATGCATTAACACACACAGCTTACAATGAAGAAAAACAGAAAATATCTTGCCTTATTAGACTCCTGTAGTCCATCGGAAAAATAAGAAAAATTAGTTAGTATCAGCGAAACAATAAATAATAACTAAATGATATAATACGGAAAGACATAAGTAAAAAGGAAAATTATATTAAGTAATAATATAAATACAAAATGTACTAACCTGTTAAGAGCTTCGACTTTAACCATATGAGGATCAACTTCAGCCTTGAAGTTTTTAAGCTGATCAATTTGCCTTTTAACTGCGTCAATATCTGAACCAAGAGGACCCATTTTTTCGAATTTCTTTTCAGCCTTATCTAAGAAGTTTAATAGGTCCTGCAAACATTTTCATCATAAATATAACTATAATGAAGAAATAAAAAATATATCACCTGTAAAGTTTCATGGAATTCCATTGCTTTTTCCATAGCATCGATAAGATTCTCTTCACGCTTAGCGTATAGTGCAGTGATATTGTCCCAAGCATTGTCCAGATCTTCAATGTGTTTCTTAACCTCCGGTTTATCGGGTTCACCACACAATTTCATTAATCTCTGACCAGATGACCTAACTTGATCTACCTCAGGTTTAGTCTGATCTATTTCTTGTCTAATTTCTTGCAATGCTACTTGCTGCTCTTGAATAGCTTTAGGCTCGACTGCTGGTGGTTCCTGACTTACCAAAGAATCTTCCAGATCTTTAAGTGTGGCCATAATAGCATGCAATTCTTTCCAGAACTTCTGAGCGGCATCCAAAGCATTATCTAATGATTGTCCTCGGTTCTTGGTGGCCTTCTGTACATCGTCCCAAAGATTTTTAAGTTTATCTAATTTTCGTTTGATATCTTTAACGGCCGAGTCGGCTCTATTACCAGCCTTATTTATGACATCATCAGCAGCACGTCGAACTGCATTATAGGCATCCTTTCGTTTATCCAAGTCGCTAATAATAGCATCATTATCTTCAATCTGGTCACGTATCTTGGGAACATGGGCTGAGATGGGTTCTAGGTTATTAACTTGATCAGCAGTGTTGGTAAGAGCTCGTAACATTCCTTCTAACTTATCAGAAAATTGTGAACTTTCCTGCATAGCTTGCTCCAAGGCTTGTTGACGTTCCCGAAGTTCTAGTTTCAATGCAGCATACCTAGCGTTATCGCTATCCAACAGTTCCTGTACTTTGCCACCATCATCTTCATTACAGAGTCTGATAAGAGCTTCTCCGGTCTTATTTAGTTTATCAACTAGTGGTTTATGTTCATTAATAGACTGTAAAAACATTTCATTTCGATCTTGCTGTTGCGCAATTGCGTCAGGGCGAAGTGCTGGCATAGAAAGCATGACAACTTGTTCTTCCATATCTCCCAGCCAGTTGACTAAAACAACATGAGTATCGTGGAAGTGCTCTGCAAGAGGTAAAGCTTGTTCTAAAACGCCTAATCTGTCCGAACTTAAGGTAGAAACGGTGTCCATAGCTTCTCGTAAATCTTCCATCTTTTCTCTAATAAGGGAAGTATCTTCACTTGGTGGGCTTTCCCTCAGAACTTTTTTAGCAGTTGATAAAACATCCCGTACTCTACCTTTTTGACTAGAAATGTCATCATTCAAAGCTTTATGTTCTTTTAGTTGTACTCTAATCAGATCAGGCTCAGCAGAAGGTTTCTCAGCATCTCTAATTTGATTTTCAACTTCTCTGAACCACTCAAGGAGTTCATCAATATCACTAGTAACTTCTAATGCTCTCTGTTTTCCAAGATGAATTCTTTCAGCACGTCTTTGGATTTGTTCCGCAATAGCGTCAAATCTTCTGTTGTCTCTGGAAACTAAACCTTCAATGGTGGCTGCACCTTCACCTGGACTAGCCTGACATAATTGAGGTCCCAAAAGATTGATGGTTTCAAGTACTGGTCTAAGTTCTTGTAAATCTACTTCCAAGCGAGCAATCTCACCTTCGTTGATTTCTGCTGATTGTAAGACAGATTCAGCACCTTGCATCCATTCAACAAGACGATTATGGTTATTATGGAATTTTTGTACCAAAGGAAGTAGATTCTCGGCTAGTTTAAGTAAGTCAGCACCCCGAGCTGTAAGATCATTGTATCGTCGTTGAAGAGAATCAAGTTTATCTTTTAACTGTAATGCTTCGTCAGATGAAATATGTCGCATGAGCTCTACACCAGCATCCACTGTTCCATCTACATCAGCTTGGCGACCAGCAATATCTTCGGTAAGACTGGTCAGATCATCCATTTGCTCTAGTAGTCTATCAGTATGAACTGCAAGAACTTTGTAGCGAGCTAGCCGTTGTTCCATAGAATCCATCCAGGCAGCTAAGTCTTGGTATGTCAAAACAAGATGTCTTAATCCTTGTCGTGAAGCACTAAGTAACTGACCAATGTTTTCACTGGCCTCTACGAGATGACCATATCTATCAGTGACTTCTTGAAGTTTATCAGCAAGGGCTGAAGCTTCATCTTCACCTACTAGAGACATTAAGTTGGAGGCGATATCAGTAAGTTCTCTAAAGTCCGGTTTTTTGCTTAAAATGTCACTGTGAAGAGCGTCATGTTCACGGATTCTCTGTTGAATCTTTTCCTCGTCAGTAGGAATAAGTTCCATATCGCGAACTTTCTTTTCGCTGCGTTCTAACCAGTCTTGAAGCGGAGTAAGTTTGTCTTGGAATTCCTTGGCAACTTTCATTGCTTGCTCCAAATCAAGAGTACGTTGTTGGGCGCCTTCAGTTAAAGCATCGAAACGACCAATAAGATCTTTAAGTTGCTTTTCGATAGCCTTTCTTTCGGATGGTTCAGCTTCTTTGGCAATTTCATTACCCATATTAAACAGAGATGACATGGAGTTTTGACGATCTAGTAGCATTTTCTTTAAAAATTTCTGTTCTTGCAACTGAGCTTTAACGACCTTGTAGTCAGCAGAAGGTGGTTTCTGATTGGCTACAAGATCCTCTGTATCAGACAACCACTTCGACAGACCATCAAGAGCCTCCTGGAATTTACCAGACTGTAAAAGACCAATGTCTAACTTACGTTCACGGTCATTAATCTTTTCTTTAAGTGCATTCCACTGTTCGTTCATTTTCTCTAGGTCCTTTTCAAGTATTTGTGTATTTACCCCTGGAGCGGCTGATTGAATGAGACCTTGTCCGAATCTGTTACATCCATCAACATTCTTGTTCAATGGTTCCACGACAACTGCTCGGAACTTTTTGAAATCCTTTTGCTGAGCTCTGATACCTTCAACATCTGAGCCGATTGGTTTTATTTGCGTACCTGTTCAGAAGCATTTCTGACGTCATCCAAAACTTGAGCATGATTAATATAAAAGTCTTCAAGTTTTTTAAGCGTTACTTCAAGTTCTTTTTCCTTATTATGGGCTCGATCATCAAGTTTTCCAAGTTGTTTTTTAAGTGTATCCACTTGCTGACGAGTTTGTGCTGTGTCAGGTGCAAATCCACTATCAACTAAGCGTTCACCAGATTGTATGGCATCTTCAACATCACTTGAAGCTTTACTAACTTTTTTAAGGAATTTGGCAACATCATCAATTTGTCCTCGAACTGTTTTAACATCCCTACCTGGTGGCTTCATATTATCTAATTCGTTTTCGAGACCTGAAAGATCATGTGATAAAGCTTTAACTTTATCGTTAAATTGAGTAACGGCAGTTGCAGCGGATTGTAAATCTGAACAGCGATCATCTAATTTTCCTTGCAAGTCGTCAATACGATCTCCAATACTTTCAACTTCATCTTTCAGGTGATTGGCATCAATTCCATTCTCAGCAGCTTCATCACATAAATCAGAAGCTTGATTTCGAAGAGCTTGTAGAGGTTTCTTAAGCTTAGCAGTTTCTTCCCTTAGTTCTTTGATTCTGTCTAATAATTTAGGATCTCTAGAAGCACCACCCAAGGCATCATGGGATGCAAGTTTATCTTCGCAACGTTCTAGACCATGCTTAAGGTCCCTAAGGTTTTCGCTAAAGTCGGCAAGTTTTCTAGATTGGTCTTCTAAAGCTTGGGTACGCAAGATTAGGTCGTTATTAAGTTTCTCCCATCTGTCCTTGAGTTCTTGTAATTCGTTCTTGACAATTTCTTTTTCAATATCACAAGCTGAAAGGAATGTGTCACCCAAGGATCTAGTGTTTTCATATTCACCCGATTTCTTCCACACTTCGTTTCTAAACGCTTGTAATTCTTTTAATTGTTTTTCAATGTGTTTTTTTTCGAAAGATTGTAACCTGAGGGAATCAATTTTATCCTCCGCCTGTCTCAACCACGGAAGGAAGGATTCAAGAGCATTATAATATTTGCGACAATGCTCTTTGCAAGTTTGTAATCTTGTCTGGCGATCGACAGCTTCTTTGCGAAGTTTATCCCAGGACTGTTGAATTTTATCAAGTTCTCTTTGAAGAGATCTTGTGTCACTTTTCGTGGATCGAGACAGCATCTCTCTGCCTTTGTTTAACAACATTATGACTTCATGTTCTCTTGAAAGGACATCCCTATAAATTGGTTCGTGATGAGCAAGTTGTTGATCTAATACATCTCTATCTGCTGAGATTAATAAGCGTTCACTAAGAGAGCCCAATTCATCAGATAACCAACCAAGAGTTTTGGCACATGATGCTTCAAATTGACGACCATCACGCAGAGAACCTTCAATTTCGGCTTTCTTCATATCTAATTTCTTTTGAAGTGCATTATATTGTCGACCTACTGATGCTAGTTTGCTTTGAATATCAGCTCTAGAAGCAGGATCGCTTAGAACTTCACAAAGTTGAGCTCCATTGGCTTCAAGATCTGCCAATAAAGGACGTTGACCTTCAAGTTGTCTTTCAAGGTTCTCAACTTTTCTTAATTGCTCTTCTGGGTCTTTTTCAAATGATACTTCATCTAAGTTGTCGGAGATACCTTGTAATGCATCTCTCAATCTTGTGAGCTGGGCATCAAATTCACGGCTAGTGTCAGCAGCTGCTCCTAAGGAATCCGCACGTTCTTCCAATTTACCCAAAATATCAGCCCATTTTTGTTGAATTGCACTGAGTTTATTATTAATTTTTTTGGTGGTCAGTCGATCTTGGTTCCAAATACGATAAAACATCATCTCCGACTTCGATAAGATGTTGTAGTTGAGGTTGTTGTGAGCGGAATTCTTCACGCAAAACTTGAACTTGTTGTACTTGAGACTGAACCATACGAGAGTCGCTAGAGATTGGCCCAAGAACGGTTAACATTCGTTCCTTGGCCCCTAACCAGGAAGCTAGAGAATCGTGGGTGTCGTAGAATTCTTTCATGTCCTCCATAAACTTGATGCGATTTTTAAGGTGGTCACTAACATTCTTCCAATGAGAAAGGACATCTTCGAGTTCATCGTTAAGATTATCTGCACCAATGGCACCTGCTTTACGTTTCAAAAGATCTTTAATCTGAGCACTGGTGGTATCCAATAGAGATTGTTTTTCATACATTTCTTCCAAAATATGTTTAATTTGTTTGTTAAGTTTATCTGCTTCTTCTTTCGTATTTGGTACAGCATCTTTGGGCAATTGTCTTTGGATTTTATCTAAGAATGTGCTTAGCGTCTTTAGGTTATCCAACTGTTTTTTTTAAGCTCATCCCTTACTAGATCGATTTCAGATTGTCTGTCGTTGATTTTGACACCAAGAAAAGAATACCTATTATTAATTTCTGATAACTGTTGTTGAACAGGAGATAGTTCTTCTAAGTGGAATCCCTCCTGACTAGATCTTCGAGAAGAGAAGCCACTAGAACCACCTGGTGAGAGTGGGCTAAGACCTTTAGTTGGCGATGGTGAGCGGCCGTCTTGAGACGAGCGTCGTCCAGATATTCTTTTACTAGGACTGTAGCCTTTACGTCTTGATGGAGAGTCAGGCCTGTCACCTTTTGTAAGGTTATCATAAGTAGTTCCAATATCGTTAATTTTATCAATAGTGGAAGAGTAACCTTTGTACTCTGAAGTAATTGGTTTAAGTTCGTCATTTTGTTTTATTAGAGTTTCAAGATGCACAGAAACAATGTCAAGTCGGGAGACCTTGGTTTCCATTCTAGTTAGCCAATCCAAAACTTGATCTTTTAAAGACTCATAAGTATTATATTGTTCAGCGCGTAATTTGGAAAGCTTAGTTTTTTCTTCCATTAGGTTTTCTAGATCTCTCCACTGACTTTCCATATTCTTCACGCGATCTCTAACACTGGCAGTATCGGTAACATCTCTCTTAGCTAACAAGTCTTTTCCAATACCAACAACTTCTTCAAATAAGGCTCGATTTTCATCGCGGTTTCTTGCTATTTCTTTCATTTGTAAGGTATACTGTTCTACAGGCATTTTAGGTAAGTCTCGTGACTCGATAATTTCAATAATTTCACTATACCATTTTTCAAATTTAGCTGCTTGGTTATTGAATGCCACTAGATCTCTGTTAACTTCTCCTAGGAAGACTCCACGATTTTGAACACGATCAAATAGTTTTTCAAAGCGATTTTTAACATCACTGAGTTTGCTTTCAATCTTTTTAGCAACGCGTGCATTACTAGTTGAGACAATTAGTTCATTGGCCGAAAGGTAAACAGAATCAATAGAAGAAATATGTGTGTCAATATCAGACTGGAATACTCTATGTTCTCTAAGCTGTTCATCCAGCCTTTCTTGAATAAGTGATGCTGGTCTTTGCATATTCTTAAACTGGTTCTCAGCTTGGTTGAGCCAGTCGATTATTCCATCAAGAGCATCTTGGACACCCTGAGACTGAACTAAAGCGGTATCAAGTTCTTGACATCTATTAGCTATGGCACTGCTTAACTGATTATATTTCTTTTCAAGATTATTTACAGGTTCTTCTAAACGGTTGATTTCAGATGGTGAAATTTGGCCTTCAAGGGATCTTACTAGAGCAGCACTAGCCTATCAACAAAATGTAAATATTATCTGTGGAATTATTATATATATTGTCATATGAAAAAACGAGTTTTTAACATAGAGTAAATTGAAGAATTTTAAAAAATATAAAACTGGCTAGCAACCATAATAAATATTTAATCGGAGCGATAAAATATGTTATATTCATACAATGATTTTTTTATTAACTGAATTCCTAGATATAACAATAAAGATAGTATTTTATAAAGTAAATCAACAGTCTAGCTTTCACATACCTGTTTGGCATTATCGATAAGTTTACCATTGGCAACAAATTCATTGTTAAGAGCCTTAGCTTTATGTAGTTGGTTTTCGACAGTTTTCGGATCGCCACCGATGGGTTCGTTAAGTATAATATTTGCGCGAGGTTCAGCGTCCCTTAACCATTGTCTAGCTTTATCTAATGCATCTGAATAATCACGTTGTCGTCCTCCAACACCAGAAAGACGATCGGATAAGTTGTTGGCACGATGCAGTAGGTCTTTATATTGTTGGGTAACAAGAGATACTTCGCTGCGAACAGGAGAATCTTGGGAAGATAGTGGTTCAATGGGTGGCAAACGAGCGGGTAGTGATGTTCTAAAGTCATTGAGAATATTAAGGTATTCCTGAAAAATAAATTATAAAGTAATACATGTTTTTTGTTAATTATTTTTAAAAAATTTTAAGCTGTTTGCGAGAAGGGAAAATCCCCTTATATACCACTCGAAGTATTTTTTTTTCAATAAGCTATTACAGAATAAAGTGCTTCAATAATTTTTATATGAACTATTACAAATTAGGTATTCATTAATTAATAAAAAACAATTTGCGTATCTTCAGTCAGTTCATAGATAAGAGACAAAACTAAATTATAAAAAAAAAGAAAACTTTAAAATTTACCTTTGCTTCATCTACAAACTTCTGTGCAGACATGGTAATGAATCTAAGATCAGCTTGATGAGCAATAACGTCACTGACAAACTCTTTAGTACTATCAGCGCTTGAATCTAATCTCTGTAGGTCGCTCAGCGCCCTTTCTTTATCCTCCAGAATTCTACGAGCTTTTCCCAACCAAGCTGAGAAAATACCGAGTTCTCCCTTTAATTTAGCAAGTTCATCTCGAGAAGTAAATAGACGTCTCAGTAGTTTATCTGTCTTATCATAGGCTTTGTCATAACGTGTCTTAAGGTTTCGGCCACTTTTTTCGAGGGCAGAAACTTCACTCTTTGATAAGATATCACCGGCGGTGAGTACAAGTTGTCGAATTTGATCTCCAGAGTGGGACACTTGCCCAGCATGTTGATCGAGATCGTCTCTAATTTGTTTGACTATATTAATTTGGTTTCTTAGCTCTTCTTCAGTTTCACGAATAATATCTTGAGAAGCAATTCGGTCTTCAATTTCACCAATCCACTGTAGTAGCTTGGAAAGTGTTTCATCGCAAAGTTTGTATTTTTCTTCTACTGCTTGCTGCAAATTTATTAATAAAGATATTATTAAAAATGTTGAAGAGTTAGATTTTTAGTCACTAAGATTAATGCGAACGTACAATGGGCTTATTGACAATATTGAGTTTTTTACTATTTCATTGCAGGTAATAGCATTGTCCTTGAGGTGTTCCATGAATAATTAAACGCGGCATCATTTCTTGGCTTTCCATACCAAAAATCTGATAAAACAAATTCACTTTTAGGGCTACTAAATAATGTTTGCTGTTAGATGCATAACGACGTTTTTGTTTTATGAACAATTTAACTTTTATCAATTTATTAAAATTTAATAAAATAATCTTTTCAATAGTTTATCATTAAGCACAGCCAATAGATCTAAAATAAAACTTTCTTATTAAATTTTTAGTACAGAAAGTCTTCGTTGGCCTTTATTTATTTAGATACTGAGCCCTTAATTATTTTTTAGATCAAACTTTTTTTTTATAATATGCTACTACTAAAAATAGGGTCGTTAGACTCCATAGAAATCATAACTGTTTTTATATATATTTCACGGATGAGCTGACACGTTTATTGGAAAACATCGAAATATAGCCTTTCCAATAAGCGTGTTATAATTCAGAAAAACGAAAATCTTCATGATAAAGACTGTCCTGATTTAAAATATTATTCAAAAAATTCTAAATTCAATATCAGTAATCCAGATGAAGCTGCATATGGCATTGTACCACTCCTGTCAGAAAACAGCCATATGTAAAATTAAAAATTGCGGATTATAAATTCCAATAAATTTTAAACGTTCTAATGCACTACAGTACTATTCTGTCTTTAATAAGAAAAAAATACAGATGGTTTTGACAATCCAAAAATAATATTTCTAAGTGACTAAAAATTTGACTGACAGATAAAATAAGCACATTATGACAATACAAAAAGCTTACATTTGTGATAACAACTAAAGACATTTTT
This sequence comes from Pachyrhynchus sulphureomaculatus, assembly GCA_019049505.1. Classification (NCBI taxonomy): domain Eukaryota; kingdom Metazoa; phylum Arthropoda; class Insecta; order Coleoptera; family Curculionidae; genus Pachyrhynchus; species Pachyrhynchus sulphureomaculatus. The sequence goes on from JAHKBH010000358.1 coordinate 50,464, forward strand.
GGATCTTATCTTCTACTATGTCTCTAGTTGACGTCACAGATTTACATACATATTTAAATAAAAAAGGAATATTTAGCATACCGCTAAACATACCTTAGCCCTATTATCTCATGCATTCGGAAGCAAGCACACATAAACATGATATCTCAATGTTAGTGAACACAATAAAAACAAAGAATGTCATTGTTACCTATGAGTATGACATAAAGAGACACCTGTGAACAGAACTTATTTAAAAATTAAAATCATAAATAATATAATTAAAATCTGTATATCTAGAACAAAAAAGAATAATAAACTAAAATATATATATTATATTAACATATAACACTGGTTTTTGTGATTATTAAAATTTGTTAAACTTTTATTATTAATAAATTAATTCTAGCTACACAATTAATAGTGTTATATTTTCTACATGAACCATTCATTATTAGTGTTCCGTACGGAACACTTATAAGTTCACTTCGGGCATCTGTCCGTCTGTCCATCGGTCTGTTTGTCACATTCGATTTTCTCCGAAACTGTTTGAAGTAGAAAGTTGAAATTTGGTACTAATATACGAATTGATGGCCTTATCACAGGCGGGTAGTTTTGAAAGTTAAATTTTGACTTAAGCGGTTAGTTTTGAGAGGTGAAATCGGAAGTGAAAAAAAAATTACTAGGTCATCGAGTGGGGTGTCAAATGAAAGCTTGTAACGCACGGGATCAAAAATATATATAATGTTATACTTCCGCACACTTTTCTTAATTTTATTTTTAAAAAATCGCAAAAAATCGCTGGTCCCCTCTTATCCCGAAAAGTACTGACCAAAAAATTTTGACAAAATTCTGGGATATTCTTCACAGTGTGTAGATTAAAAGAAAATTATCACGAGTGCATTACCTTTAATAACTTATCTGGTATATAAAAAAAAAAACAAAAATTTCAAGGTGATCAGTTTTCAGTAAAGATAGGAAAAAAACTTTGTTGAAAACTCATTTGGGGTGTGTTTTGTGAAGTCACTGATCATTTTAGACCTCCGTAACAAAAACTTTTATTTTAAAAGCAATCAACGTACGGAACACTAATTGAGCAAGTCCAACTTGCACTTGACCGGTTATTAATATTTAAAGTTGATTAAATTGAGATACAAAAATATACTTCTGTTTTCTAAAAGTGTGTTGGTGTTACATAAACTTAAATTATAGTAAAATTATTAATCTACTTAGTAAAATTATAAATTACCCGAAAGAAAATCACAAAATAATATAAACTGATTGTTATCTAGCCATGATGATGGAACATTTAAATTACATGTCGATTTCAGATTTTAAACCATTAAAATATTTATTATAAAATTTCAGTAAAAAATCTAAGTAATTTGAAAATTTATTATATTATATTTATTACATACGAGGGCTGATCGTAAAGTAAGGTTTCCAAAGCGCTGGAGCCACAAGGAGAGGTTTTAGGCGAAATCCGGCAACACTACCGTGTGCAGTAATTCCCCCACTCTCGATCTCACCTTGCCCGGCTTCGCTACGCTGTCCAGTGTTGGTTTAGCGGCCGTTCGTGACGAAGGTCCTGATCGCCGCTACCGCCAAGCGCGAAATTAGTGCAGTGTATGGTGAAAAGTGTATGATCGTTCAACACGTCCGCAAATGGTGTAGGGAGTTTACAGGCGGTCGTACGGACATTCATGATGAAGAACGGAGTGGAACACCGTCGGTTTCAGACGAGACGATCGAAAAGGTTGAGAGAATATTGCTCGAAGATAGGATCACTATTCCCGAACTCGCTCTTCGGGTTACTGAGGTTTCTTGTACCATACTTCAGAAGATATTGACTGAAGGTGAATCGCTATCTCAATGGGTTGGCGCCGGAATTTTTTGATATGGGCATACGAAAGCTGAAGCAGCGTCTACAAAAATGCTTGGATCGAAATAGCGATTACGTTGAAAAATAGAACGATGTGGAAACTTTTTAATCATGTATTTAGTTTTGAAAATAAACGTTGCTGTCTATTTTTAACAAATAAGGGAACCTTACTTTACGATCAGCCCCCGTACATTACACATTTTTGGAATGATATTATATTTTGAGAAATTTTTGTTTATAGTAAATTAAGAACTATTTAACATTTGGATAAATAGTTTTATAAACATATCACCGTATACAAGGTTTTAAAATCTGAAACGATGGAGCCTAGGACGTATAAAAGCCAATTCAAGTTACATGACGTGCAATTGCATTGTGGCTGTCAAAATGCCTTTTTGAATGCACAAATGTCGAATGCAGGTAGGGACACCACAACGTAAAAATGAAAAGCTCTTGGGGACCTTCAAGCTGCAAAAAATCAGTAGGGATCAGTGTTTTAAAAAAAGCATAGTTGAAAATAAAAATTTTGAGGTATCTACCAATTTCAACTTTTTTATAATTTAATTCATTTATTTTTCATTTTTTACTTTTTGACATTCTATGGCAACATACAATTTTGTTAATTTAAATTTTATCCTTTTTTTATCGTTCACCTCCCAGCCCCAATAGGGATTTTTTTACCCTTTTTACTATATTTCTACTGAGATATATTGACGGGGATGTCATAATATCCGTTAACATTGCCTAGGAGCTATAACATACATTTGCATTTCACGGAACTTTTAAGGCAATGTGGTGTGCTCCCATGGGCCTTATTACATCTATATTGCCTACTACCTATAAATATACACCCAGCAGATGCCCGGAATCGAACTAGGCAGGCTATTAACCCACACTACGCCACGGTGTTTTAAGTTTTTTGGGAGAACAATTATTGTGCAAACTATATAACTATTAATGAACATTTAATACGCCATAGCATAACTCGTATGATACATATCATTGTCCATTTTGCATTAGAAACAACAATAATGCACAACTAAATAATATTTTAAATATGTACAGAAATGGGTAGTATATCTAGCCTTTATTGAAATATTATTTCAAATTAAAAAAAAAGGATAATACTTTTTATTTTAAAAAATGCAAGATTTTTATCCAACCTTGTAAAGCAAGTAAAGTTTTTGCTCGAAATCTTGACAGGGACATAATATTTTCATTTAAACATTACTAAATGTTACGTGAGCGCTCATTTTGAAAATGCGGAAAATATTTAATTGGCGAAATCTGTAAAAACGTTAAAGCAGGTAAAAGTAAATTAAAAATAATCAATAGTAGATACTTCAAAATACATTATAGCAGCAAATAAACATTAAAAGTGAATAATAAATGAATATGATATTGTATGAGTCATGCAACATATAGAGCATAATTTAAATATAGTCAAAAAGCCAATTTGTAATTAGCAGCCCAAATAAATAGTGCAAACCACTTACCCGTTGTTCGGCTGGAAGGATTAATCCCATTTCCAGAGCTTTGGTAAAGTCATATTCTTTCTTTTCCGATATATCATGTATTCTACCGGTAATAGGATCCACCAGTTTGGTTTCAATACCTTGCAATAAAGGTACGATGGCACCACTTTCAAGGTCTTTTACAACTGTGGTACTAGGGTCTACTAAGTTCTCATCTATAGCCTCCGTTAATGTAAGTTTCTTTCTGTCTATGATATTTGTAGTAATAAATGGATCAGTAAAACAACCAGTGGTAGGGTTATAAATACCATAAATTATAGTTTCGATTAAAGTAAAGCCTACGTTCGGCGTTATTACTAGTCCAGAACTTAGTGCTGCTGGTAAAGTATAAAGTTTGGAGGTACTACTGTCGAGAACGTTGCCCTTTTCCGCGTCAATGAGACCCTTTCTAAAGCCTTCAGGAAGTTTTATTAGTTTTTTTCTTATTAGAATCTTTTATAAGAACGCTGTCAGGATCGATAAACCCAAGGGTTATTGAATCTTTCAGAGAGAGCTCTTGATTTGATTCTGGTATAGTAAATTTACCATTACCTACATTTAAGTAACCGGCATCTACCGCTTGTTTAAACGAGAAGGGTTCTTTAAGGTAAATTATTATTGACTGATCGTAAGTTACAATTAAAGATTTTACTATACCCGTTTGTGTTTCAAAAGTAATTATTTTAGTTAGATCTAAGTGGCCATTTTTAACGGCATCAGAAACAGTCTTAAATTTGCCAGTTTGCAAGTCTTTAATAACTGCAACCTCGGGATTTAAGAATTCAAATTTAATAGCTTCATCTAAGACACATTCACGTGGCTGTTTAGGTGCTGCCGCTACATCAGTTACCCTGTTTTGAACAAATTCTACCTCTAAAGGTTTATCTAACGTTATTAGAAGTCCCTTTTTCAAAGCTTCATCAAGGTTATAAGTTTTCTTTGATTTTGAATCTAACACTCTACCCTTCTCTACATCAATTTTATTTTCTTCAATTGCTAGTGGTAATGATTTAGTGGTATTATTGGTAAAATCTTTAAGCGCAGTAGTCGTAGGGTCAATAAACTTGTTGGTAAGAGCTTGTTTTAAATCATAAAATTCACCATTAACCGGATCTGCAAATTTGCCAGATTCTGGCCTATATAAACAATTTTGAATAGCTTCCGCTAACGTAAGAGGTGTACGCGCGGTAACAATAAGACCTTTGTTAGCAGCTTCAAGTAAATTAACAGGTTTACCGTGAGGAAAGATGTAAACTCCCAATTGTTCATCAATTAATTTTATCTCGATAGCATCTGTTAACTGAACATATTTATTTTGTTTACTATTTTTGACTATCGAAGTTACAGGATTTATCAACTCATTTTCAATAGCCTCCTTTAAAGTATATTTTCTACCAGAAGCGGGATGAATAAACAAACCTTCCTCTGGAACGTAAAGCCCCATTTCCAAGGCTTCATACAGACCGAAGTTTGCTGTTTCTATATCCACAATAAGACCTTCATTTAAAGCTTCAGAAAGCTTTATCGGGGTATTATTAAACGGTTTAGTAAATGTTCCATTTAGTTTGTCAATAATACCCAATCTGCATGTTTCAGTAAGATTATACAGTTTACTTTGTCTCCTATCAAAATAACAGGGTAACAAAGGATTAATCTTAAAGTTGCGGATAGCCTCATGTAAAGTAACTTTCCTGTCTGTGGTAGTGTCTATAATTTTACCTGTACTTTCATCATAAGAACCCTGATGTATTGCTCTTTGTAGTGAGACAGCTGCTTTATTATCTACTAGAATACCCAAGTCAAATGCCTTTTGTAATGATACATCATAGTTCTCACCTTTGGAAAAGTCTTTTACCTTACCCGTGTTTCCATCTACATAGTTATTGTGTATAGCATCAATTAAAGGTATTTTGCGCCAAATTCCAATTCGAGTATCTTTAACGCTAACTGATTCTACATCAATTAAACTTATTTCAATAGCTTCAATCAAAGTAAGATAGTGGCCAGTCTGCGGATCTAAAAATAGTTGAGATTCTTCATCATAAATACCTTTGGCAATTGCCTCACTTAATGGAATAGGCGGACGGATTTCTACTAAAAGACCGCGTTCAAAGGCCTCGTTAAAATCTAGGGGTTCGTTATAGTTCATTATAACACCTTCGTTGGTGTCAATAATACCTTCAGTGACAGCATGATCAAATGTTACAATTTCTTCATCTATTGTTACAAGAGTACCCGAAGTGTCCACATAACCTCTATTGATAGCACTTGAAGTTTTAAGTCTCTCTTTATTCTTAGGATTGATGAATTTACCTGTCGCAGGATCATAAAAGCCTTTAAATACAGCTTCAGGAAGGGTAATTTGAGTTTTATATGGTACTATAAGACCTCTATCCTGAGCTTCAACTAAATTTATTTCCGTGTTAGTAATGGGATCAAATGCTTGACCTTTAACTGGGTCAATTAATTTAGCGTGGATAGCTTCGTTTAGTGTAATAATATCTCCTGATTTCGGATCTTTAACAGTCAAAACGTTGGGGTTCACAATGCCACCTTCAATAGCTTGGCTAATAGTGACACTTGCATCGTTAAATATTATAAGACCAGAATTGGGTTCATAAACTTTTTGTGCCAAAGTTTCTTGTAGTGACCAAGGCAAGACAGTGCTAAGGATATAACCTTTAAGATATGCTTGATCCAATGTTAGTGGTGGATTGGTGAGAAGGCCTTTTTCTGCATCTATCAGATTATTTTGTATTGCTTCATGAATTTCTACAATACGCCCTCGTCGGTCATCTTTAATTCTAGTAGTTACTGGGTCAACAAGTTTGTATTCAATAGCTTTAGCAAGAGTTATTTCTTCTCCAGTGATTGGATTTAAAATTAAACCTGTTTGTGGTGAGTAATAATTCGCTAAAATTGCTTGTAATAAATTAAAAACCACAGGCTTAGTTCTGATAAGCTGCAGGTCTAAGGCTACATTTAATGGTATCAGCTCTCCTGTTTTAGTGTCTTTTACTTTACCACTTTTAGAATCAATAATTTGTTTAGTCAGAGCATCTTCCAAAGTAACATATGTATTTTCTTTGACATCTTTTATTTCACTAATTTTATCATCTACGATAGACCTTTTAATGACTTCAGGTATGGATAATAACTGTTTACTAAGTGGATCTTTAATTCTATGAGATTCAGCATCGTACATTTCCTTATGAATAACAGCCTGTAAAGATATAGGGCGGGGAATAGCCAACACCAGACCAGTAAGAAATGCTTCTGAAAATGAAATAACTTTTTGTGTAGCAGTATTTACAACTAAGCCACGTTGTGGGTCGACAATTTGTTTATCCACGGCTTCAAAATATGGTACTATTTCCATATTTTTAGTGTCTCTAATGGTTACAGATTTAGGGTCAACAATATTAGTAGTTAGTGCCTTAATGAGAGGAATAGTTTCGTTTCCAGATGTTACTTCAATTTTAGTATGGTCAAACTTATCAGTGTTAGCTATTTCTTGTAAAGAAATAGGTTTGTGTTTTTCCTTAGGCTTATCGTCGATATGTATAATCCATCTAAGTTTAACTGCTTCAAAAAATGGTACACGTTTTTCCTGTTTTTGGGTCCACCATATAACCTGTCTGACGATCAAGTAATGGACGCTCTAGAGCTTCATGCAAACTAACATAAGTAGGAGGTTTTTTTGTTAAGTCTTTGACGAGAACCGTGTCAGGATCGATAACGCCTAGGTCGTAAACTAATTCTTCAAATGTAATATGCGCTCCACTTTGTGGATCTACAAACATTCTTTTCTTTAGATCATAGTAGCCAAGCTCTGACAACTTTTGAGCAGTCATATGTTTTGAAATTATTATAATAGCTACTTTAGGAGTATCTTCAAGAATAATTCTATGATTTGTAATGACTTGTACCTCATCCAGCGGACTAATTTTATTTTGGTCCAAACCATCTTGCACAGTGTATGGTAATTCTTTACTTTGATAAATGATTCGACATATTTTTGGTTCTATAAGTTTTTGAGAAATAGCATCACCAATTGGTAGTATTTGTACGATGTCTGGACTAGAAAGTGATTCTTCTTTTTTAATAATATGTACAGTTGAAATCTTTTGTTGTGGAATTTCTATTCGGTCTACTTCTACGATTATTGAATCTTGTTCATGTCCCTTATTTAGAATTTCCACTGCGTTTTGTTGAGGAGTTTCTATTCTTTCTACTGTTACTGATTTTTGATATATTTTTCTTTATTTGTAATATCCACAGTTTGTGACTGTTGATTTTTTTCTAACTGTTCCGTCTTGATAACTTCTATGTTCTCTGATTTCTGTTGCTGTTCTTGTTTCTTTTTATTTGCGTAATCCTTAACAGCATTAACTGCTGCAACCCCTGCTGCTACTGGAGCTACAACAGGTAAAGCTAATCCTCCTAGTACTGCTATCAGCCCTTTTTTAGTAGCTTCTTTAAAATCAAGGCTTTTTCCAGATTTTCCATCTTTGATTTTACCAGTTTCTCTATCTATAAGCCCCGTTTCTACAGCTTCCCTTACGGTGATGGGTTTCTGAGAAGCAACATCATACACCATAGAATTTGAATCGATGATGTCTTTTTCTAAAGCGTCTTCGAATGATATTTCCTTTTTAGCATTAGTAGGATCAAGGAACTTTTGAGTTTTTTTTTTTTTTCGTCATAAATGGTTGTAAAAGCTTCAAATATATTAAGTTCTGTAGTCTTGTCGATTGTAATGGACGCATCTTCATATTCCTCTGTAACTTGTGGTGTACCAGATATTTTACTTTCTTGTAAGGCCAGTTGAATCGACATAGTTTCTCCAGATTTTGGATCTGTATACGTACCTGCATTCATATCGACTAAACCTTTATTAAGTGCATCAGAGAATGACATTTTAATATCCTTGATAATTGTTTTATTCTTTGTCTCATTGGTATCAATGACAATACCTTGTTTTCTAGCTTCATCTATCGGAATAATTTGACCAGTTTCAATATTCTGTATCTCTTGATTATTAACTAACGCATATCCAGATAGCAATTCAATTGTCCTTGTTGTAACAGTATGAATAGTATCTACGGTTTCTGTTAAAGTTGTAATAGGCGTAGTAGTACTATACGAAATAACACTAGTAGGCTCTTTAACAATAAGTAATCCTTTTTCTACCGCTTCAGATACAGGATAAATTTCGCCACTTCTAGGATCTTTAAATGTTCCACTATCGGTGTCAATAAGTTTCGAATCCATTGCATCTTCAACTTTTACAGCCGTTGAGGAAGCTGAGAAGGGTACAGACATTATAAAGTCATCTTTGATAGCTTCAGTAAGAGGAATTGTTTCTTTAGTGATAGGATGAACAATTTCTTTTTTATTTGAATCAACCAAACCACGTTTAATTGCTACATGCAAAGTCATTCCTGCAGGGGGTAAATCTAAAGGCCCGGTTGGTTTAATTTCATCAAATATTTGCTCTTGTACGGCTTCTTCTAGATTCTTAATGCCAGCCTTTGTATCAACTACTGATTTTTCATCATTAACAACTCCACTTTCTAAAGCTTGACCCAAAGTAACTTTATCGCCAGTTTTTTCTACTAAGGTACTTAATGGATCTACAATATCACAGATAATTGCTTCACTAATACTTAAATGAGCACCCGTTTCCGGATGGACGACTTTTTGGCTAGCAGGATCAATAAGACCCTGCTTAATTAATTCGGGAATAGATAAGCTGCGACTTAAAGGCACTAAAATTTCATTGGTTCCATCAGGATCTAAAAGACCTCTGGAAATAGCTTCATTAATTGTAAGTTGATCACCTCTTTGGGGATCAACAATAACTCCCTTTTCTCCATCAACTTTATTTACTTCAACAGCTTCTTGCAGAGTAAGTTTTTCGCCTTCTTCGGTTATAAAATTATTTTTATCTGTTAATAAAGAGGCTGCGTCAGATTCTAATAGTCCTGTTTTGACGGCATCTTCAGGATTAACAACTTTTCTTCTAAGTTTTTGTAACACTACCTTTCTAGCCTGTCTATCAGGGCTAAGTGATTGAGCTCGGCCAATTTTGACTCTGTAGGTTGGTTCTATAGTAATTCTAGCACGAGTTTTTTGACCTTCAGAAGGACCATTATCGTCATCCAAACTTATAGTAGCTGTATCTAATACTTTAATTTTTAAAAGCTCTTTGTTTTGTTTTTCTAGCTCTTCTAGTTGTTGTGGTGTAATCAGACCTTGTTCTAGAGCTTCGTAAGTTGTGTAAGACGTCCCAGTTTTAGGATCAGTTAGTTTTAAAACGGTGTTCGTTAAAGTTGTTGTAGTTCTTACTGCTTGAGAAGTTGTAGGTATAGTGGATAGATCTTGATCTAACTCGGCTTGAATCTTCTCGTAAGTTGCGAAGTCGATAAGACCATTTTGTAATGCCACTTCTGCAGGCACTTTTTCGCCAGTTGTAGGATTAACAATGTACATGGTTTTGATTGTTTTTACTACCGAACTTACTGCTGCGATAGGTGCACCAACCACTGTAAGAATTCCAAATGTGGATGCATCTTTAAGAGAGATTTTTTGACCAAGCTTGTCAGTGTATTCTGCTTTTTCTGGGTCAATTATATTTCTTCGAATGGCCTCTTTAATATCCATTGATTTTCCAGTAAATGGATCACTTATTTTGACTGAATCTGCTGGAATTTTATTATCCATAACTGCCGTTATAAGATTAAGAGTTTCATTCGTTTCGGAATTCTCTATAACATTAGTTGAAGGGTAATATATAACACCAGGTTGTATTTGTACAGGCTCCGCATTCCCCGTTTCTGAAATTTTTACTTCAGTATAAACTGGAGGATTCTTATCCAAGACTGTGGATACCTCCAGTTTAGTTGGTTTTCCTTCGGTTTTTGTAACTTGCAACAATCTTTGAGGGACTTGATCGGTTTGCATTGTTTCTTCAAAGATAATATAACCATGTCTTATAGCTTCTTCTACTGTGAGCTTTTCATTGTCAATTTTATAGTGTCCTGTTGTGTCTAATATCTTTTTATCTAAAGCTTTTGTAATACTAACTTCGCGTTTACTTACTGGATCAATGACAGATGCAGAATTTGAATTAATAAGTTTCAAACTCACGCATTCCTCAAAACTTGCTAAACGGTCGGTCCCCGGTATAATAAAAAGACCAGTAACAGGATCAAATAGCTTTTGATTAATTGCATCAGATAAAGTCCAACCTTCGCTTGGCAACTCGTAAACTTGTTTTTCAGTAGATTTTTTTTCACTAAAAATAAATTCAGTAACTGAAGTCTTATGATCAGTTAATACAGTTTTCTGATCAGTTTTAACTTCCTCTCTGTGAATGGGTGTTTCTTTTTTACTTATTATTGTAATAACAGTTGATGTGGGAGTTCTAGGCGATATGACTTTCTCTGAGCTTTCTACATCAGGTGCTAGCTTGCCTTCACTAATGGCTTGAACAATTGGAATGACTTTATTGGTAACAGGATCCGTAAATGTTTGTTGTTCATTATTTATTAAACCTAGTCTTAAGGCTTCAGTATAGGTAATAATTTCTTGTTTAATGTCTTTACTGGTTACAGTAACATATCTTTGGACTAGCCTACGAGTTATTTTAGTAGAAACATTAAGATTTATTAAGCTGTTTAACAAAGCTGCCCCTTCGGGAGTAATTAGATGTTCCGCAATTGCTTCATTAAGATAAACTACTTTATTTGTTTTAATATTAATTAAATTACCAGTTTTAGGATCAATATAACCTTTAAAGACAGCATCCAAAACATTTAATTCTTTTTGGTTTTCAAAAATTCCGATATCACGAGTTAACTTTTCATATACCTCGGGTTTTACTTCGCCAGATTGAACCCCCTCGGAGAATGTGATTAACTTGCCGTTCTTTTTGTTAATTAGTAAACTACCCCCATTTTTCTTACTAATGAAACCTTTAGCGCTAGCTGCGTTAAAACTAATATGATCAGATTTGTCAGGTGGCTGGAACCCGTCAACATCAAAAATTGATTTTCTTACAACGGAAATAATATAACCTCTACTTACAGCCTCTGGAATGGTTAAGGTTTCACCAGTTACAGAATTTACAAATTTGCCAATAGGTAAAATTATACCTTCCTGAAGAGCATTATTAAGAGTTATAAGATCATTCGTACGGAAATCTAAAATGGATTTAATTTGGTCAACGTCCAAAACACCCCGATTAGCGGCTTCCAAAAGAGTAAGTCTAGTTTGATGTAATGGGGATAAAATTTTGCCTTCTTCATCGATAAGATTATCATCCACAATGTCTTTAAGAGTTTTAGGTTTAACTATAAGCTGTCGTCTTTTAGCTTCGAGAAGGGATATTTTTTCATGCCCGAGTATGTATTTGCCCAATTTCGGATTAATAATGCCTTTGTCTAACGCCTGAATGACAGCAATTTTCGTGTCGAGTTTAGGATCAACAATTTCTCTTAAATCACCTTCAACTATATTACATTTAATAGCCGCATCAATTTGATACTTATTTCCCGAATTTCTATCAACAATCCAACCGGTTACATCATCAATCAACCCTTGGGTTATGACATCTGTTAATGCTAAAGCTCCCGTTTGTAATTTAACTTCCGTGTGCTGTAAAAGGTAACCTCTTTTGTACGCTTCTTTAATATCGATAGTTTCACCACTGTTTAGTTTATACGTCCCAGATTTCACATCGACTTTCCCATCATCAATGGCCTGATTTATTGTCGTAGAGTGTGTTACCTTTAACCGTTTCTCTGATGGATCTGTAAAAGCAAGTTCAGCTTCAAATATTTCTCTTTGTATAGCTTCCAAAAGGGTTAATTCGCGGCCATCTTCTTTGATGCCACATGGGCTTTGAAGTTTTTCTGCCACTTTAGGTTCTATAAGGCCTTTGCGTTTGGCCTCTTCAATAGATATCTGAGTACCGTCAGGGGATGCGATTATTTTTCCTGTTCTTACATCTAAAATTCTTTCTGATATAGCATCACGAACTGTCATACGCTCTCCAGTGTAGGGATTAATAATACCAGCAATATCAGTAATACTTTCAGTACCTATACCCTCATGTACTTTATGGACGCGTTTTGACGATTTGATCTCGGTAAATTGCATGGAAGTACCCCAAGACTGGGGTACTTCCTGAATAATTTGTGTGAGAGTAGTATGTTTGTCAGGAGGGCGACCGTTAGCAATTCTATCAACTTCATCTGAAAAATGATTTTGTTGTTGATTGTCTTGTATTTTAATTGTAGTTCCATTTTCCGTTTTTGCAGATTTGGTTTGAGTATATCTATATTAAAAAAGAGAAAAGTAAATTAAAGCTTGGTTAGTATAAATCAACATAAATTCCCACAAGTTTTCAAAAAATATTAAAGTAACAATAGTATCAAAATGGTTGCCACTTACTGTTTACTGTAATGGGTAGTCGTAGTGTAAGTTGAAGTATGTTCACTGGCACTACTCATATGAAATTCAGTTCTGAATGTCCGGAAAGGCTGAGGTTGCATTTGTTCGACCAACCTCTGTAAAATTAAAAGAGAATAATTAATTTTTATATAAAGATATGAACGAATATATATATATATATATATATATATATATATATATATATATATATATATATATATATATATATATATGTGTGTGTGTGTGTGTTATAAATAATATATTTTCCTTAAATGAAGCTATACGATTTTAATTTAAACAATGTGGACGAATATACGTATATTAACGCATATAATAAACCTGTCAGATAATTTGATTGTCTGAGAGTCAAATTTTTATACTGCTGCTAATTTTCACAAGTATGTAAATGACATGACAGCATTGACCGAAAAAAGATAAATTACTAATATCAAATTTTTTTGATAAATAAAACATCTGGCCTTTACAACTGGATTTGAATTTAATTTTTCAGAATTTCTGTCACATTTTTAACGAAGACCACGAAAAACAACATACGTGAAGGCACAACGTCTAAGATGGCTGCGACATATATAGAGGATGCAGAGAGAGAGAGAGAATGCCCAAGATAGTACTACATAGAAAGCCTATCGGAAGACGGACGGGAAGACCGAGGACGAGGTCGATAGAGACGGTGGAAAAGGATCTTCAGAGTATGGGTGTCGGTGAGTGAAAGAGGGAGGCAATGGAGAGAACCCGATGGAGAGTCGTTGTGAGCTATTTTGAACATTACTGTAAATGAGGCCCGAGCCCTACAAGGCCTGTAGCGCTGTTTAATAAATAAATAAAATTTTATCGTAGATGCTGACAGTTATATAAGCACGGCACATGTATCATTGTGAAAATCTTAAATAGCTAGAGTGGCAGGTGCGCGGCAGTAGCGAATGACGTTAACTTTGAATCACAGAAAGTTGTACTCAGTAGAACATAATCCTGGGCAGTTTATTTCGAAGAGATGAGGTTCACCAAAGAAAAGAGTTCTTAAAAAGGTTGGTTCGAGAAGTAACAAACTGAACGAACTGATTAGCTGGACGTATATTTCTAGCATATACCGCGTTTTAGAAGAAATTAAGCGGGTTACATCTATCCAACACTTCCCATTAAAGTATTTATAGAATAGACTTACATTATCACTATTTCTTTGATGTTTTAAAGAATAAATGTTTCTGATAAATTCAGGGGCACCAATCCTCAAATATCCCTCTTCTGAAGAGAATCTAATAAATATATTGTATGTAGAGGGGTAGACGGAAGCAGTATTTCATTGATGGTCGAATTTGACCTGTGTACAGGAAATCGAGAAGTATAAAACTTTTTAGTACAAAATAATATTCCCAGTTTTCCAGAAGCTTTTGGTATGCATGCCACATGATCATGTAAAGACATATTTACTGACAGGTTAACGCCTAGCTAGTAGAATGGAATATCGAGACATAACTATGTGGAGTTCCGTAATGTTACTTTTTTACAAAACCCCAAGACATAATTTTTGTGAAGCTGTATAACTTTTTGCTGTCTGCGGATATTTGCGTAGGTAGCTGTAGATTGTATTTCTGGTCTTTTCCAGCAGATCGTAACGAAGACAAGGAGTAGGACACAGTATGAGGCCCTGGGGTACACAGGCGTTAACAATAAAGAAATGTTGATGCATTGCCACTAGCAAAGAACGATCTCTGAGAAAACTTGAAAGCCCTAAGCACAATCTGTCAGACATTCCATAAGGGCGCAATCTAGCCAACAATTCTTTGATTATGTGCTTTCTTGGTTTCTTCAATTATTGTTTTGTATCTGTTTTGAACATTAACAAAGCTGTTGTGGTTAATGACGTTGAGGTTTTCATGCTATTGTCAATAGATAAGATGTTTGGAAGCAACAACTTATTTGCATCTCTGAACATATCAAGGTCGTCGGAAGGGAATTTCTTCGAACAAAGAATGTAAGTTTCAATACCAACCAAAATGACATTAAAAACATCCTTAGCACAATCAGATGGGCCATCAGAGTTAAAACCAACTTGCAAAATATTTTTTGAGATCTTCTCATTTAAAAATATCTAACAAGCGCTTAAACTATAACAGCCCTGTATGATGTGAGATTATTGTTGCTGCAGGTCTAAAAAACTATCGAGGAATTGTCTTCTGTTAAAATTATTTATTACTTTTATCCTTTAATAATAACATTCATTAACAGAGTTTTATTAGAGGGTAGGTAAACTATATGTCGTTCAAGTTTAACCAGTATTAATTCGACTAAATCAAGGAGGTAAATAAACAAAAAATTAAAAACAACCTTCTTGCCTGTCTTAATTATTCCAGGTCTTTTTAGCCAGTCGCTAAGGATATTAGTCAAAATATCAATAAATTTACTATACCAATACCGGACAATATAATACTATTGCAACAACACTTGTTGAGGAAAGCAACTTCTTAACTGAACTTTTTGCTTCACCCTCTATTGTTAATCCATAGGGAAAACACTAACTAGTAGTCTCAACGTGCAGTCAGTTATGCCCGATAATTGTCTTTGAACAGCCTGTGTTAATGAAGCTATACACCCACAAAGATTCTGGTGCTAATGTCACGGTAACGAAATGCGCGAGCGACTAACACCACTTTTTCTGTACACTTCTCAACATATTCTAAGGAAAACAAAATTATTTCCTTCCCGCTGAAAATATGCTGGGGTTCAGCCGATACTCAAAACCAACTAAAAAGACATCAACCGACCAGGCGTATTGATGTCACTCAAAAGTCATGAAAATAGTTATCAATCAAGATCTTTTAAAAAAATAATAGGTGTGTTCAAGTACTTAATATTATTAGACCATCAATATGGCTACCGACAGGAAAGATCAACAAATCTTCTAACTTACGTCATATTTAGACTCTTATCAGAGCAGTAAAGCATTATTGTGGTACAAGGACAAACTGCTATCAATATTTAAATGAAATTATGCATATATATATATATATATATATATATATATATATATATATATATATATATATATATATATATATATAGTGGCGTGCAAAATTTCCGGCCAGTGACATTTCGTACTCTAATTTATTAAAAAAAAAGACTAATGATTTTTAATCAATATGGGATGTGAGTATGAGATATAGGAAGCAAAATACTATAGTAAAAGAATATTATTTATGTTTGTGAATATATTTATTATTATTATTCTTATATTTATATGTGCAAAAGTTTCCGGCCACATAATATACATTGACGCAGTAGGACGTTCAAAGACGTATTTACGAATAATAGCGCATTGAATGTTCACATTTAGTTCATAAAAGGTCGTGGGAGCATAAACATGGCTCGGCATATGCAAATCCAAATTCGCGAGAGGGTAATAAAATTTTCAAAAGAAGGAAAGTCTTCTCGTGAGATTGCTTTCTTATTATCGATAGGTAAATCAACCGTGAACGATATTATTGTAAAATACCGTTGTGGATATGGTTTAAAAGATCGTCCGCGTAATGGAAGACCAAGAAAAACGTCTAAAAAAAGTAGGTCGTATAATTAAACGCAAATCAACTGCGGATGTCAAGAAAACTGCTGCCGAAATTGCACGCGAGCTAAAGGATGAAAACCTAACTATTGTTAGTTGTAGTACTGTGACACGAAGACTACATAATGTGGTACTTTTTGGCCGTATAGGTATTAAAAAACCATTAATCAGTAAGAAGGCCCGATTACAATTTGCCAAAGATCACCTAAATTGGACAATCAAAGATTGGAAAAAAGTAGCTTTCTCAGACGAATCTAAATTTAATCTTTTTGGAAGCCATGGTAGACAACATGTACGACGTCCTATTGGTACGAGAAATGATGTTCGGTACCAAATTCCTATTGTAAAACACGGTGGAGGAAGTGTGATGGTTTGGGGAATTTTCTCTGCACAAGAAGTCGGTCCATTGATGGAGATCAATGGAAATATGAACGCTGATATTTACAAGGACATTTTAGAAAACAATTTGTTATCATATGCTGAAGAAACATTGCCGCAGAATTGGATATTTCAGCAGGATAATGACCAAAAACATACATCCAAGTTGTTAAAACAGTGGTTTTCTGCTTCAAATGTGAGAATTTTAAGTTGGCCATCTCAATCACCGGACTTGAACCCAATAGAAT
>JAHKBH010000358.1:70000-76738 GCA_019049505.1 Pachyrhynchus sulphureomaculatus
TTTTTAAGTTTTATATAAAATAAACATATACGAAAAGATGGAGTTTTGTGGTTTCAGTCATTGTTACATTGAATGTTTTAAATAATAAATACGCTATATATGCTCAGATAACTGTAAGTCCCTTCTTCGAGTGGCGATAAGATATTTCGTAACTAGTTTGGTGACTTTTACAAACTACGACTTAACTGTCTCAAAATAAAACCTAATTATTATTTTTTAGTTATAATACAAATAGATGGGGAGACAAAAAAAGTTTATAAAAGTTATTGCGTGATAATAAACTTAATTTAGTTGTATTTGTATTCTTCATTTTTTCCTTCTTTGTATCGACACAACTGCCTATTTATTACAGTCCTTATCTATCTGGCATTGGGGAAGGTTGTTGATCCAATGTTTTCGGGATCTACCCGTTTTTATTGATGACCTGCATCTTGTGATTCTAACTATTCTTTCTTCTATCATTGTATCTATAGGTTTTCCATTTTACCTTACTATTTAATACTCATGTTTTCGTAGCATCATATACGAGTATTATTTATTTTCCAGATTTGTCTATTGTCGTTATTTTTTTCTCTATCCAATAGGGTCTTTCTCGCAATTCTCATTATTTCTAATACTATAGTTTCGAGTATTTGTTTTATACGTTTGAGATTTCGTTTCAATCTCTAGTTGTTTGTTTCCCTACATTGCATTACTTAGACGTGCTGCTTTTTTTGTCGCATCTCTCTGACTTGCTTCCTCATCTCACTTCTGTGTCAATATCCCCAAAACTAGATATATCTATGGTGAGCTATTAACTTAATTTCTTGTGAAATTTTTTCGTCAATAACAAATTCACATCTCAATAGTGTTTAAGAATGTTCTCAAGCAATTTGTTTTTGCTGCCCGATATATATATTTTTTTGCTGTTTTATTAAATTGGTAACGTAGTCCCTGAAGATTATCTTTGCTTTATGCTATTAGCACAATGTCGTCAGCATAGTATAGTCTCGGCGAATTCCGCTTTCTGAGCTCTCTTAGTTCATTTTAGCCACGATAGTTTATGAGTAAATATTTTCTATGGTTTTGATGCTATTATGAGGTCCGTGTCTTTCGTAAGGGACATAGACTATGCCCGCGAGTTGCACTCGACCGAAGGCCAATGAAACATAGGAACGCTGGCCTATTTTGTTCAACCGATTTTGCGGTAATTTGCCTTAAGATGAAAACGACATCCGTGCAAGACCTCCCTTATCTAAATCTCTGTTCTACTGTCCATGCTACGTATTCGTTAATTTTGTTTATTATTATCTCTGTTGTTTCTTTTAGAGTTGTAGCTAAGGGATTTATCTCACTGTAGTTTTCTGGCAGTTTTCTGTCTCCTTTCTTGAACAGCAAGGTTGTAGTGTTAATTCTCCATTCGTCTAGAATTATATTCTGGATAAATATTTTATCAATAAGAGTTGTTAGCTGTTGAGACAGTTTTCCTCCACCGTATTTGAACGGCTCATTATTACTACCGTCTAGGTCTGAACTCTTTCTATTTGTGAAGCGCCATTTTTTTTTTTTGCTCGAAAATTCATCGTTTACGAGATAAAAATTCTGGTATTTTATTTCTACCTTTTTGTCTTCTTTCTTGAAAATTTTGTGTCTAATATGTCATTATTTTTGCTTTTTCTATGTAATTAGTGCTTATTAGTTCATTAGCTACGTTTCCGATTAAATGCCGTATCTGCTTTTAAAATCCGTAAAAGTCATTTTTCCATTCTTATTATGCTCGTTTTTGATTTATCTGACTAATGATATGGTAGTGTTAAAATTCTCATATGATTCTGGAGTTTGTGCCATTAAATAATATATGTTCTACTTCTTATTTTCCTATATGATTTCCTTACGGGACCATGGTGTCTTGTTATGTCTGTTGGTTTGTATTACATACTTGTAGTGCTTTAACTGTTTCCAGTTTGAAATGACATTTTCTTCTATAGCCGTTTGACAGGTGTGTTAAAAGGTGTAAAACATGATATGCAACAATCAATTATTCGAAATTTTTTATTTTTTCTTTATCTTTTTTTTTGGGGGGGGAGGTGTTTTTTTTTTTAAACTAATAATTTTAATTCTTTTTAATCCCTTCCTGATTGTCTGATTGATTTAGTTAAAAAAAAACAACAAAATAAGCCTATAAATATGATATATAATTAATAATATTTTATTGATTGATTAATTTACTTAAAAAAGAACTAGCAAAATAAGCTTATAAATATGATATATAATTAATAATAAAATTAAATCATATAATTTTTCAAATTAATTAGCAAAATAGTGGCAGTTTATTTTGAATTTTTCATTTAAAAGAAAAAAGTAGGGCAATTTGATATGTTCTTATACTGTTCAGTAGCAGATTACTTAAAATATCTTAGCATTACTAAATTACGGAGGTATAAAATGATAAGTGACTTCATAAAACACACCCTAAATAAGTTTTCAACAAAGTTTGTTTCCGATCTTTGTTGAAAACTGATGACCTTAATTTTATATATATATATATATATATATATATATATATATATATATATATATATATATATATATATATATATATATACTAGATAAATTATCAAAGGTAATGCACTCGTGATAATTTTCATTCAATCTACACTTTATGGGAAATATTCCAGAATTCTTTCAAAATTTCTTGATCAGTACTTTTCGAGATTAGGTGGGAGGACAGCGATTTTTCGCACTTTTTTAAAAATAATACAAAGAGAATTGTGCGCAAGTATTACATTATATATATTTTTGAACTCGTCTTTTTACAAGCTTTCGTTTGACACCCTACTCGATGACCTGGTAAAAAAAAATTCTCACTTCCGATTTCATCCCCCAAAACTAACCCCTTAAGTCAAAATTTAACTTTCAAAACTACACGGCCTCTGATTAGGCCATCAATTCCTATATGGTGTACGTCCCAGCTCTTGACTAGAAAAACTGCAAAACTGACTCGAGTCTAAATGCACCACACTAAACACGAAATTTTCCAGATCACAACGATAGTGTCGCAATTTTTAAAACAGGTGCCCACATCTCTTTAAATCTTAGTTTTTAAGGTGCCAGGTTTATCAAAAAGTGCAGATACTTACTATATTTAAAAGGTGATACGAAACTATGAAATAACGCAAAAAAATCTTGATTATAAGTACAGTAGTACCTTTTCGATTTTGTTAAAAAGATATGAATGCAAATAAATGTAAAAACTAGTTTACTTATCCCTATTAGTTATTAAAATTATTAATTTTAATGTAGGTTTGATTTTATTTACCATTATCTTGATTATGTATGGGCGAGCATATATTACGACAGCTTTTGTTCAATGATATTTTCTCATCGAGTTTTGTCACCATGAATTTTTTCCGCTCCAAAGTAAATAAACATATTTGTCTTTAGATACGAACTAAATAAACTTAAACTGAAATGTGTGTAGTTTTACGAAACTTGTCCCCTCTTTTTGTAAGACATGAGTAAAAAGAATTATGGTCTTCAAAAAGTTGCTTTTCATGTAACAATTTATGATTCAGAAAGGATATTATAACCTTTTTATGGACTCGTTATGAAAATTAACAGTTTTCCATCAAAAAACTAATTTTTAACTTGCGATCAGATTAGCAAATCTAATAAAATTAAATAAAGTATGAGTTAAAATAGAAATAGTTACACAGTATTACTAAGATGACGAAATGTTCCTCAGAAGATCGTATTTGTTATATGTCTTATGAAAAACAAATAATTCGTTTATATAATAAAATTGATTTTTTCGATTCAGTGATTGGTAAGTATTATTTAATGTACACAATGGCCAAAATGCCCATTTGTATATTTTTTCTCTGTTTGTTCCGGCATCATAAAACAGCTAACGAAATTTTGCATGTGGCGTAGCCAAAACGGAACGGTGACTTCGATGTTGCAGACAAGGAACGTGGAAAACCGCCAAAAAAATACGAAGATGTGGAACTGCAAGCATTGTTGGACGAAGATGATTCGCAAACACAAAAACAACTCGCCGAGCAATTGGGCGTTAGTCAACAAGCTGTTTCCAATCGGCTTCGAGAGATGGGAAAGATTCAGAAGCCGGGTACCACCGGGAAGATGGGTACCACATGAGTTGAACGGCAGGCAAATGGAAAAGCGCAAAAACACGTGTGACATTTTGCTCGCTCGGTACAAAATTAAGTCGTTTTGGATCATATAGTTACAGAGGATGAAAAGTGAATTTATTTTGAAAATCCCAAGCGCAAAAAATCATGGGTAGACCCAAGCGCACCATCCACATCGACCGCAAGATCGAATCGCTTTGGCAGAAAGACGATGCTCTGTGTTTGATGATACCAGAGGGGCGTGGCCTATTATGAGCTGTTAAAACCTGGGGAAACGGTTAATACCAAACGTTACCAACAACAATTGACCGATTTGAACCGTTCCCTGCTTGAAAAAAGGCCAGAATACCGAAAGAGGCAACACAAAAGTCATTTTTCTTCATGACAATGCTCCATCACATACGGCAAAAACTAGTTCTCGACACGTTGGAAGCACTCAGCTGGGAAGTTCTTCCCCATGCGGCTTACTCACCAGACTTGGCTCCTTCCGATTACCACTTGTTTGCATCGATGGGTCACGCACTTGCTGAGCAGCGCTTTGGTTCGTACGAAGATGTGAAAAAATGGCTCGATGAATGGTTCGCAGCAAAAGGGGAAGATTTTTACTGGCGTGGTATTCACAAATGGCCCGAAAGATGGAAAAAATGTATAACAAGCGATGGAGCATACTTTGAATAAAGCACTTTTTATCATTCTTCCGAATTTAACATGTTTTTTAGAAAAAAAAAATCCTCATTTCATACTTGTACACCTGGTGTATATATATATATATATATATATATATATATATATATATATATATATATATATATATATATATATATATATATATATATATATATATATATATATATATATATATATATATATATATATATATATATATATATATATATATATATATATATATATATATATATATATATATATATATATATATATATATATATATATATATATATATATATATATATATATATATATATATATATATATATATATATATATATATATATATATATATATATATATATATATATATATATATATTATATATATATATATATATATATATATATATATATATATATATATATATATATATATATATATATATTTAATTTCAATAAGTTGTTTTTTCCAAATAAATGAAGAGGCACTGAGACCAGTTAGTCATTTCTTATAGCGACTGCATCATTTAAGCTGTGAGTCAGTGTATATATATATATATATATATATATATATATATATATATATATATATATATATATATATATATATATATATATATATATATATATATATATATATATATATATATATATATATATATATATATATATATATATATATATATATATATATATATATATATATATATATATATATATATATATATATATATATATATATATATATATATATATATATATATATATATATATATATATATATATATATATATATATATATATATATATATATATATATATATATATATATATATATATATATATATATATATATATATATATATATATATATATATATATATATATATATATATATATATATATATATATATATATATATATATATATATATATATATATATATATATATATATATATATATATATATATATACACTGACTCACAGCTTAAATGATGCAGTCGCTATAAGAAATGACTAACTGGTCTCAGTGCCTCTTCATTTATTTGGAAAAAACAACTTATTGAAATTAAATTAGTAAAGACTTTTTGTCTTAAATATGCCTTACTTAATTCACAATAAATAATTAATTAAATCATATGCAATTTTAACGTCCAGCTTAAATGATGCAAAATAACAACAGGAGTCAAAACTTATCGCATTTTGAAATTTACGAAGGCGGACGTTGCTTTGATTTCTTAGTGCAATTGTTTTTTTGTTTAGTTTGGCATTTTTTCATTCAATAAAACGAAATTGTTTAAGAATGGGTCGTCGAACTACAATTTCTGAGAGAAATTTAATTATTACCCAATACAGGAATGGATACAGTCAAAGAGACATAGCCAAAATGGTAAATAAATGTCCGTCAACTGTTCAGCATATCATTGAACGTTACCGAAATGAAAATAGAGTCGACAATAAGTCAAGGTTGGCTCCAAATAAGATCTTCAATGAACGTGAAGAAAGAAGGATTTTAAGAGAGGTATCAAATAATCCAAAAAAAAAGTGCGCCAAAGTTGTGCGCCGAGGTGGAAAGACAGTTTGGAAAAAGGTGTAACCCCGAAACAGTTCGACGGATCTTGCGGAATAATAATTTACATGGTCGAACTTCTAGAAATAAGCCTTTCATTAGCCAAAGAAATAGACGCGTGCCAGAGAGCATATCAATAAAGACTTGAACTTCTGGAATTCAGTAATATTTGTTGATAAGACCAACATAAACTTATTTGGGTCCGATGGAAAAATATCAGTGTGGAGAAAGCCTAACGAAGAATTAAAATTGAAAAATATGAAAGCTACGGTAAAGCACGGTGAAGGGGAGTGATGTTATGGGGCTGTATATCATCTGCAGGAGTAGGTAACATGCATTTCGTCGAAGGGAATATGAACCAATATG
>JAHKBH010003601.1:5000-25000 GCA_019049505.1 Pachyrhynchus sulphureomaculatus
TTTAAATGTTCTGAATCTACATCTATAATATATATAAAATGCAACGTATCTCTGTCTGTCTGTCTGTCCGTTAGTGACCTTATCACTGGAGAACCACTTATCCGATTTACGTACTTTTTTTTTAAAACATACATATGTTTTCTGGCCAGGTTATAGGCTATATTTTATTACGATAGGTAGCAAAGGAATGAGCAGTGACGATAATAGTGAATGAAGTCGGAAAAAAAGTTTTATCGCTAGCGCGTTCCCTTGCAATACACAGTCTAAACCATTAAATATGGAACAATATTATGTAGTAGAGAATATCTAGAATCTATAATATATATAAAATGCAATGTCTCTCTGTCTGTCTGTCTGTCCACTGGTGCGTTCATCACGCGAGAACAACTTATCCGATTTACGTCTTTTTTTAAATTCATATATATATATTCTTTGCCAGGTTATATAATAATAATAATAATCTATACCTATAATATAAACAAATTGCAAACCTCTCTCTGTCTGTCTGTCTGTCCGTTAGTGCGTTTATTCCCTCGAGAACCACTTATCCGATTTAGGGTGATTGTTTAAATTCGTACATATTTTCTCTGACCAAGTGTTAGATATATATTTTATTACATCTATAATATATATAAAATGCAACGCCTCTCTGTCTGTCTGTCTGTCTATCTGTCTGTCTGTCCGTCCGTTAGTGCGCCTATCACTGAAAAACCACTTATCCGATTTACGTACTTTTTTTTTTTTTTAAATATACATATGTTCTCTGGCCAGGTTATAGGCTATATTTTATTACGATAGGTTAGCATAAAGAATGAGCAGTGACGTAAAATATTGAATGATGTCGCAAATAAGTTTGCCGTTAGCGCGTGCCTTTGCAATACACAGCCTAAACCATTAAATATGGAACAATATTATGTATCTGTATATGTATAATCTATAATATATATAAAATGCAATGTCTCTCTGTCTGTCTGTCTGTCCATTAGTGCGTTTATCACGCAGGAACCACTTATCAGATTTACCTGTCTTTTTTTAAATTCATGCATATATTCTTTGGCCAGGTTATATAATATAATAAAAATAATCTATATCTATAATATATAGTTTTGTCTGTCTGTCTGTCTGTCTGTCCGTTAATGCGCTTATCCCTCGAGAACCACTTATCCGATTTACGTAATTTTTTAAATTCATACATATGTTCTCTGACCAGGTAATAGGTATTATATTTAATTAGATCTATAATATATATAAAATGCAACGTATTCTGTCTGTCTGTCTGTCCGTTAGTGCGCTTATCACTGAAGAATCACTTATCCGATTTTCGTTACTTTTTTTTTTTTAAACATACATATCTTCTTCGGCCAGGTTATAGGCTATATTTTATTACGATAGGTAGCATAAGGAATGAGCAGTGACAATAATAGTAAATGAAGTCGGACAAAGTTTGCCGCTAGCGCGTTCTCTTGCAATACACAGTCAAACCACCATTAAATATGGAACAATATTATGTAAAAGAGAATATCTATAATATATATAAAATGCAATGTCTCTCTGTCCGTCTGTCTGTCCGTCCGTTAGTGTGCTTATCACTGCAGAACTTACTTATCCGATTTACGTGCTTTTTTTTAACCATACGTATGTTCTCTGGCCAGGTTATAGGCTAGATTTTATTAGGTGACATAAGGAATAAGCAGTGACGATAATAGTGAATTAAGTCGGAGAAAAAGTTTGCCGCTAGCGCGTTCTCTTGCAATACACTCCCTAAAGCATTAAATATGGAACAATATCATGTAGCAAAGAATACAATATATATAAAATGCAACGTCTCTCTGTCTGTGTGTCTGTCCGTTAGTGCGCTTATCACTCGAGAACCACTTATCCGATTTACGTGTTTTTATAAATTTATACATATGTTCTAAAAAATTCGATATAAGCCTAGATAATGGGAGATAAGGTGAGATAATTGGAGATAAAGAGAAATAATGGGAGATAAGTCGAGATAAGCCTCGATAATGGGAGATAAGTATAAAATAATGGGAGATAAGGAGAGATAATGGGAGATAGCAGAGATAAGTCTAAATAATGGGAGTTATGGTGAGATAATGGGAGATAAGGAGAAAATAATGGGAGATAAGGAGAAATAATGGGAGATAAGGAGAAATAATGGGAGATAAGTCGAGATAAGCCTAGATAATGGGAAATAAGGTGAGATAATGGGAGATAAGGAGAAATAATGGGAGATAAGAAGAAATAATGGGAGATGAGCAGAGATAAGCCTAGATAATGGAAATTATGTAGAGATAATGGGAAATAAGGAGAAATATTGGGAGATAAGGAGAAATAATGGGAGATATTTTATTACGTTGGGTAACATAAGGAATAAGCAGTGACGATAGTAGTGAATCAAGTCCACGCGAGCGGAGCCGCGGGCCCGGCTAGTTTATCATAAAAACTTAAAAATATTTTATGGTAGTGATCATGTTTAACAAAAAAACACGCATACGCCACCTTTAACGAAGCTACATAGCAAAATTCTGTTTAAAATAGATATGTGCAACCGCCAAATTAAAAAATTGTTTTTAATTTTTATTAATAATAACAACAAAACTCACTCGCTCGCTCAGCCACTCACTCACACACTTACTCATTCACATACCCCATACTCACTTCTACACTTACTCGCTCACTCACTCACTCCCTTGCTCGCTCACTCACTCACTCACTCGCTCGCTTACTCACTACCTCACTCTCCCTCTCACATTCCCCCATATTCACTCAATCAATCTATTCACCAAATTGACTTCTAAAACTGTCAAGGGATATACGTTAGTCTCCATTTTGCAACCTTTTGTTCCTAATTACACGTAGGCTGAAAAATGTTTTGGTCTGACGCAAAGATGAATGATATAATTAGGAAGTACCAACCTTCAAATCATACGTGCCAAATTTCATGGCATTTCAACGATTACAGTGGTTTTAGTGACGCTACTTTTTGATATTTTCAAAACACGGGAAAAAATCGATTTCTTGTGTTAATTAAGCATTGTTTTTTTTTATGTGTTACGGGGACTGGGAAATCACTTATCATTTACTGGTATGCTGAATTTAAACGCGGTCGTACCATTCACAAAATTGTTTTGGACGACCGTAAATTTAAAGTGAAATTGCATGAGATAGCTGACACCCTAAAGATATCAAAATTAACGTGTTGGTCATATTTTGCATGAACATTAGGCACGAGAAAGCTCTGTCCGAAATATGGTACCGGGTTTGTTCACAGTGGACCAAAAACAACAACGTGTTGATAATTCTGAGCGCTGTTTGGACCTGTTTAAGCGCAATAAAAAAGATTTTTTATGCGATATGTGACAATGGATGAAACGTGGATCCACCACTACACACGGAATCAAATGGGCAGTGTAGCTGAGTGGACAGCAGCCGGTGAAAGCCGCCCGAAGCTACCAAAGCAAAACAGTCGGTTGGCAAGGTTTTGGCTTCTGCATTTTGGGGATGCGCATGGAATAATTTTCATCAACTATGCTGAGAAGCGAAAAACCATCAATAGCGAATATTATATAAAGTTATTGGTGTGAAGGTGTGGTTCGAAGGCAGAAATAGCAAAAAACGACCCCGAATTAACAAGAAAAAACCGGGTCAAGTGCAAGTTGAGCTTGCGCAATTAGTGTTCCGTATACGTTGATTGCTTGTTACAGAGGGTATAAAATGATCAGTGACTTCACAAAAACACACACCCAAATGAGTTTTCAACAAAGTTTGTTTCCAATCTTTACTGAAATCTGATGACCTTGAATTTTTTGTTTTTTTTATATACCAGATAAATTATTAAAGCTAATGCACTCGTGATAATTTTCGTTCAATTACATCCCGTGGAGAATATTCCAGAATTTTTTCAAAAATTTTTTGATAAGTACTTTTCGAGAAAAGGCGCGTGACAACGATTTTTTTTCGCGATTTTTTAAAAATAACACAAAGAAAAGTGCGCGTAAGTATTACATTATATATACATTTTTTACTCGTGTTTTCACAAGCTTTCATTTGACATCACACTCAATGACCTAGTAAAAAATTTTTTTTTTTCACTTCCGATCTCACCCCCCAAAATTAACCCTTTAAGTCAAAATTTAACTTTCAAAACTACACGGCTGTGATGAGGCCATCAATTTATACATTAGTACCAAATTTCAACTTTCTATGTCAAATAGTTTCGGAGAAAATCGGGTGTGACAGACAGACAGACACCGAAGTGATCTTATAAGTGTTCCGTACGGAACACTAAAAGTGTCTCTTTTATCAAGACAATGCACCGTGTCACAAATCAATGTTTACGATGGCAAAATTGCATGAATTGAAGTTCGAATTGCTTCCTCAACCAACGTATTCTCCAGATTTGGCCCCCAGCGACTATTATCTATTCGCAAACCTCAAAAAAATGCTCGCGGGAAAGAGATTTGGCTCCAGTGTAGAAGCTGTCGCCGAAACTGAGGCCTGTTTTGAAGGTAAAGACAAATCCTTCTACAAGAAAGGTATAGAAATGTTAGAAAAGTGTAGGACTGATTGTATCACTCTTCAGGGAGACTATGTTGATGAACAAATTCGAATTTTGCAAAAAAAAAATGTGTTTTAAGAAGCTAGATCAAAAACTTTTCAGCCTACGTGTTGGTAAACGGATATTTTCTTTCAACACTAGACATTATTCCTCATGTTTTGATATCAAATTCGAATTTGAAACTTGAAAAACTACTAGAAATGATAGT
This sequence comes from Pachyrhynchus sulphureomaculatus, assembly GCA_019049505.1. NCBI lineage: Eukaryota > Metazoa > Arthropoda > Insecta > Coleoptera > Curculionidae > Pachyrhynchus > Pachyrhynchus sulphureomaculatus. The sequence continues at coordinate 9,776 of JAHKBH010003601.1, forward strand.
TTTCTTCGAGAAAAAATTCTTGTTCAGCTGTTGCATTTATTTACTTAAAAAAAACATTTTGCCAACCACATAGCACCCTTATAAATGTTAAAAGCGACTTTTTTTGTTGAAACTGAACACGAAACTTTATTTTTCATTTCAAGTCAGGTTTAAGAATTTCAAAAAAACACTGGAAATAATAGTTTTGTTCAATATCAATAAAAATTTTAAAAAAAATAGTTTTAGCTGGTGGCACATATTTATTTTAAACAGAATTTTGTTATGTAAATATAGTGGAAGCGGGGGGAATGTGAATGGGCGAGTGAGGTAGTGAGTGAATTTGAGTGCGTGAGTGAATGTTGTTGCACATATTTATTATAAAGAGCATTTTGCTACTTAGCTTAGTGAAATGTGGTGTATGTGTGTTATTTGTTAAATATGAACACTAAAATCTAAATATTTTTAGGTTTTTATGTTAAATTCCTAATGTAATTACTGCTCAGTATATATCACCACTACACCAAACACTTTATTTTTGCACTCGACGCACGTTTCGCTAACCATGTTAGCTTCATCAGGAGCGATGATTGACTAAAGCTAAAACTACAAATCTACCCTATTTATACTTAGTCTAACCCTTGAATTACTCAAGCGGAACTAACGACATAGGCAAGGCCCTCAGTTCCGGTCAAGTACCCAGTAGAGGGGACTATAAGGACTAGGCCCTCTGTCTTTATTTAAACTACTTTTACATTTTATGATTTCCATACTTTCGTATGCATTCAACAATCTCCTATCAGATACATTTTTTTTATTAATCTTAGATTATCTAATGTTACAGTATGATTAGCTTCAAGGGCATGTTCGGCAATGCTAGACTTTTCTGTTCTATTGTATCTTAAGTGTGCTAAATGTTCTTTAAATCGTGTTTTAATTGACCTTTTAGTTTGCCCAACATACTTTTTGTCACAATCATTACAACTAATTTCATAAATTCCACTTTTCTCACAATAGGAATCTTATCTTCGGGATTTCCTAAGATATTCCTTAGATTGTCTGATGACTTATAGACTAAGGTGAGGCCTACCTTATTAAATACCTTATTGAGTCCCTTGCTATATTTCGGATTATATGGTATGGAGACATATTTGGTGTTATTTTCTTCGCGTGTAAAAAAGGTGGAATTCTGAATATTAAACCTAAATTTATGTCTATTTATTAGCTTATTTACTAAGTCATCGTCGTAAACCATTAACTCTAGTTATATTTCTAATACGATTCCTTTCTTTATTGAAGTTTACTCTCTTCAGAGGAAAGTGACCAAACGATTAACTAAAAAATGTAATGAGGCTAATTTTTGTTGTTTGCAATGAAATGAATCATTAGGAATATATCTATCTGTTACTGTATCCTTCCTATAGATATCAAATTCTAATCTATTATTATTTTTAATTAAAATATCTAGAAAAGGCAATTGTCCTTTGTTCTCAACTTCGTAAGTAAATTTAATGGAATCATACCGGCTATTTAATTTAGAAACAAAATCATTTAATATTTGCTCTCTTTGTATCAAAAATCGCGGAAAACATCATCCACATACCTATACCATACCCTTGGGAAATATTCGAATTCTTGACTGGCTTCGATTTCAAACTTACTCATGAATAAATTGGCTATGAAGGGTGACAAGCAATTACCCATAGCTGTTCCTTCTTTCTGAACATAAAATTGATTGTTTTGGGTAAGCAATTCACAAACCTGGAAAAAAGCAATGCGACCCATTGTTTCATCGGTCGGATCACCCACATATTTAATATCCAAATGGTTATCAAAAGAACTTGAGAAGTTACCATTAAATACTTTCGCAGTGAAGAATTCGATTTTTAGAATTCATTAATAAAACAAAAAATCTGGTTCTTTAATGAAGGTGAAGTCTTAATTTCTTTTGATGTTAGTTCTTTGTTCCCAGTGTGCCAATTCCACAAACTTTACAATATCTCGAAGAATTACTTAGAATGAATGACTTTGAAGACGAAATTATTCGTGAATACTTAACATTTATCTAAACTTTGTATGGAACAAAATTATTTCCAATATAACAATCAATTTTATGTTCAGAAAGAAGGAACAGCTATGGGTATTGCTTGTCACCCTTCATAGCCAATTTATTCATGAGTAAGTTTGAAATCGAAGCCAGTCAAGAATTCGAATATTTCCCAAGGGTATGGTATAGGTATGTGGATGATATTTTCGCGATTTTGATACAAAGAGAGCAAATATTATGATTTTGTTTCTAAATTAAATAGCCGGTATGATTCCATTAAATTTACTTACGAAGTTGAGAACAAAGGATAATTGCCTTTTCTAGATATTTTAATTAATAAAAATAATAATAGATTAGAATTTGATATCTATAGGAAGGATACAGTAACAGATAAGATATATTCCTAATGATTCATTTATTGCAAACAACATAAATTAGCCTCATTACATAATAGAGTAAACTTTAATAAAGAAAGGAATCGTATTAGATATATAACTAGAGTTAATGGTTATGACGATGACTTAGTAAATAAGCTAATAAATAGACATAAGTTTAGGTTTAATATTCAGAATTCCACCTTTTTTACACGCGAAAAAATAACATCAAGTATGTCTCCATACCATATAATCCGGGGACTCGATAAGGTATTTAATAAGGTAGGCCTCACCTTAGTCTATAAGTCATTAGACAATCTTGAGGAAATCCCAAAGATAAGATTCCTAATTGTGAGAAAAGTGGAATTTATGAAATTAGTTTGTAATGATTGTAACAAAAAGTATGTTGGGCAAACTAAAAGGTCAATTAAAACAAGATTTAAAGAATACTTAGCACACTTAAAATACAATAGAACAGAAAAGTCTAGCATTGCCAAACATTCCCTTGAAGCTGATCATACTGTAACATTAGATAATCTAAGATTAATAAAAAAATGTATCTGATAGGAGATTGTTGAACGCATACGAAAGTATGGAAATCATAAAATGTAAAAGTAGTTTAAATAAAGACAGAGGGCCTATTTCTTATAGTCCCCTCTACTGGGTACTTGACCGGAACTAAGGGCCTTGCCTATGTCATTAGTTCCGCTTGAGTAATTCAAGGGTTAGACTAAGTATAAATAGGGTAGATTTGTAGTTTTAGGTTTAGTCAATCATCGCTCCTGATGATGCTAACATGGTTAGCGAAACCGCACGACGAGTGCAAAAATAAAGTGTTTGGTGTAGTGGTGATATATACTGAGTAGTATCATTGTGCCAAAAATTCCACATTCCCAAACTAAGTTCCTAATGTAATAATCGAACAGATTCCAGAAATCATTATTGGTGTCGGGAATGATAAAAGCGAGAGTGAAATTTTACTTCTAGCGATTAGTGTCATTATTCAATTAATAATTTAAATATTACTTATTGATACATTCCAAACCCCTTGGGCAACATTCATTGTAAATTTTGCAGGACAAATATAGACTTAAAAAAGTTACTTGATGGAAATTCATTGTAACATAACACAAATAAAACACTAATAATGTTTTTTATTTCCACTATATTATTTACTAATTTGTTGATCTGCTTAAACATTAGCAACAAATACCAAAGGAACTTGTATACACAATTTTACAACAATCTGAACAATTTTTTATCAAGTACCAGTAATGTGTCAATTCATTTAATAAACAATTTCAAATATGGTGGTAGATACCGTTTAAGTAAAACCACAATTTGTGAGCGTATTGCTGATTTTGTTAAGGATTCTGTTTTGTAACAATATTGTTTTAAAATCTGTAAATATATTTAATATATTTCCTGTAACAAAAGTTCCGGGCCTGGTTTGTGAAAGCTCTCACAATGATACTGATGATAAAGGTAATGTAGGAAAACTGTCATTTACTTCTGAAACTCACGATCAAGGGAGGGTCATGGAGGCGTAAGGTCAAATATTGGTGTGGATGAACTAGGATCAAATCCAATACGTCAGGTATTACTTGAGATTATCGATGGGATTGTAGAGGGGGAGATCAATAATGTTTATCCTAGTAATTATAAAAGATTTTTTATACCCGCGTCTGTCCCAGTGGGACTAACCGAAACTTAAACACACATTCAGAGTAAAATCAGTTTCTCAAAAAATCTAACATTATGTCACATAAACATCCAAAGTATTTTTAGTAAACTAAATGTCCTAGAAAAATATGTTAAAAACAGAGAATATTGACATTATGTGTATAACAGAGCATTGGCTTCAGTCTGCGGGCGATTTTCATATCGAAGGGTATTGTGTCATCTCGTGTTTCTCCAGAGTTAATTCTAGACATGGAGGTTCCCTTATATTAGTTAGGAATAAGTACAAAAATGTATTTAAAGCAAGTAATAGTATATTGGGATCATCTGTTGAAATGCACAGTGAATTGTGTGGAATTTGTTCCGTCGATATCGGTATACTGTGTTGTTATCGTCCTCCATCTGGAGACTTGCAGGTTTTCTTTGATTCTGCAAGTTCCGCTCTTTCTGCCGTTTTTGGTCGCAGCAAGTCTGTTGTTTTTTGTGGAGATTTGAATATTAATTACTGTGTCCATAATGAGGTAAAAATGCAGCTTTGTGATCTGTTTGATTCTTTTGACTTACAAGTAACTACCACAGATCCAACAAGAGTGTATACAAACTGCAATGGGCACACAAGCGTATCAGTGATTGACTATGTAGTTACAAATATTGACAAAACTTTATATCAGTGCTCTATTTTCAACCCCCATATCAGCGATCACTATTCGCATAAATTTATTGTCAGTCTCCCAGAAAAAGGGGAAACCTAAAAAGCAATCTGCAGGTATTAAAATGTATCGTGTTTTTTCTGAACAGAATATAACTAGCTTTGCCGATATGATTAGGCTGCAAAATTGGGGGAAAATATATTGAGCATATCTAGCGACTGTGATAGCTTGTGGAATCTTTTATTGATACTATCGTCTGCTGTCTAAATTGTTGTTGTCCATACAAAAAGAAGTATTTAATATCGCCACTGTCTCCAGAAGGAGCGTATAACAAAGTTCTAGCTAGCCTGAAAGAGAAATTAGACCATCTATATTGGTTGCAATACAGGAATAATGACAGTAAGGCTTTAACTGAATACCGTAATCTTAAAAAGAAGTATAGAACTAGAATAAATTTGACAAAAAAACTCTATTATAAAAACAAAATAACTAATTCTGATAACAAATCAAAAAACTGTTTGGTCTATAGTTAATAATGCTTTAAATAAAAACAACACACAAAAGTTCTATTTCGCTTCTTGTAGATTCTGAGCTTACTTCTGAACCAATCGTGGTTGCAAAACACATTTGTAAATTATTTTAGCACTATCTCTGAAAACAAACTACGAAATAAATATGGATCAGCTAACGTGAAAGATTGTACCGTTTCGCCAATAACATCAAATACTATGGTTATGGAATCTGTTACTGAGATTGAGGTTCTCCAAATTATTTCTAAAATAAAGAATAAACAAACAGCTGGATCTGATGATATAACTACTAAAGTGGTAAAAAATATTAAGTATTCAATCGCTAAACCGCTTTCGTTCTTAATAAACTTTAGTCTTAATAAGGGTATCTTTCCTAGAGTTTTCAAAACCGCTAATGTTATCCCGGTCTATAAGAGGGGTGACCGTAATGATGTAGGCAAATATCTATACTTAGTCCTTTCTCAAAAATATTTGAGAGAATTGTGTACCAACGAGTAATCAATTTTGTTACCAAATACAACTTACTACACTCCGCACAACATGGTTTTTTTTTTGCCTAATAGATCAATTGAGTCTGCCTCTTTCCACTATTTAAATCAGGTTTTTTCCGCAATGTTGAAGTCTTCATAATGGAATGCCTGCAGAACTGCGAAATATGCGTGGTCCAAGATTTAGATCTCGGCTAAAGTCCTTCTTACTGGAAAATGCCTTCTACTCGATAGGGGATTTCTACGGGGCCTGATGATCTCTAAGAGAGTGCTGGTTGTGAGATTTCTTTCTAGGTATTGCTGTCATGAACCTGAACCTACCTACATTATCTTGTCTTAAACCAAGGTATACCTAAATACCACTTTTAATTACTTTTGTATTTTTTACTGCTCTTAAATATTAAATTTAACATTGTTTTGTCCGACTTTGTACAATTTCTTTGTCTGTCCGTATATTTATGGTGTGTATGATTTATGGTAATCCTACACTATTTTTATTTTTTTTTATATTTATAATTATAATTATTATACTATATTTGACGAACCAATGTACATTTTGTTGTATTTAATGGTAATATATATATTATTATTATTACAAAAAGTTCTTCTTTCTCACATTTGATCAATGTGGTTCCATGTTTGGCTGACGGGCCAAAACCAAGTCAGCACAAACGTTATTACCATTCCGTATTAAGGAATGACCTGACAATGTTACATGTTTTCAAAATCACTGACTTCTGAATGTTTCTGTGTATGTCTGTGTTGAGTCCTAATTGCATTAAATGTGGTGTGAATGTTATTGGTGTAAGGCCTGTGGCTGATATAATGAGGGGGACAATGATGACTTTTTCTTGTCTCCATAGCCTTTTTATTTCCGTTGCAAGGTCTGTGTATTTGGAAATTTTTTCTGTGTATTTCGTTTGGATGTTTGTGTCGTTGGGGACAGCTATGTCAATTAGATAGGTGACTTTTCCTTTTTTGCACTGAAAAGTAATATCGGGTCTATTGGCGGAGACTGTTTTATCTGTATGGATACCGATGTCCCAGTAGAGCTTGTAATCTTCATTTTCAAGTATGGATGTTGGCATGTATTTGTAGTAGGGATCTGTGTTTTCTATGAGTTTGTATGTTGTGGCTAGTGCTTGGTGAAGTACTTTGGCAGCTGAATCATGCCTGGCTGTGTACTCTGTTCCGGCCAATATTTTACATCCGCTCGTTATGTGTTCGATCGTTTCTTTCTGCTGGTGGCATTTCCTACATCTGTCCTCTGCAATAGTCGGGTCTTTGATGATATGCTTTTGGTAGTTTCTGGTTAATATGACTTTATCCTGGATGGCAAGTAAGAAGCCTTCAGTCTCAGGGAATAGCTGCCCATCCTGTAACCAGGTGTATGATTGTTTTTTATTTACGTGGTCTTGTTCTATGTGTTATCTGTGTTTTCCGTGGAGTGTTTTCTCTGACCACGTTTTCATCTTTTCCTGTTGTAATTGGGTGTGACTGTGTGTGTCTGCTGAGTGGTCTGCCCGGTCTAAGTCGAGAGGTGTGTAGTTTTTGTCTGCTTTCACTGTCGCTGTGTGGAGGCTGGTTTGCTTGCTGTGAAAGAATTTTCCTAAGTGTTTGTATTTGTTTTGTGTGTAATGATTTGATGTCTATAATTCCTCTTCCTCCTGCCTTCCTCTCGATGGTAAGTCTTTCTTTGCATGCGTTGGGGTGTAATTTCCTGTATTTGGTGAATTGAGATCGTATAAGGATGTGAATATTTTCTATGTCTGTTTGTGACCATTTGATGATACCAAATGAATATGTGAGTATAGGTATAGCGAACGTGTTGATGGCTTTAGTGAGATTCTTAGAGTTGAGTTTTGTTTGCAAAAGTTTCGTCAGTCTGTTTTGAATTCGGTTCTGAGCTCTGTTTTGATGTCGAACATGTTATCGAGAGTGTTTCATTGTTGATGGTTTCTGTCTCATGGTGGCACTTCCATTGGCCTTTGTTGATGTTGAGCACTTTGCATTTACTTTATACCAAATTCCATATTGACTTCTAAGGTGAATATTTCTGTGATTTTGAGGAGTTCTTTCAGCTGTGTTTGTGTGGCAGCGTAGAGTTTTATGTCGTCCATATATAGAAGGTGGTTTATTTTCATGTTGATTCACTTTTTGGTGTCTGATATTGAAGCCATGCTCTGTTCTGTTTAGTATATTTGAGAGTGGATTGAGACAGAGGCAAAACCATAGAGCACTGAGCGAGTCTCCCTGAAATATACCCGGTCTGATGTACAGCTCTTCTGTTTGGATCCGTTCGGTTTTGTGTTTCTACGCGTATTTTGGTTGTCCATGTTTTCATAATTTGCGCGAGAAAACTGCCTGAGGTGTTGGTTGATTTTATAACCATTAACCAGCTGTGGGGTATGGAGTCGAAGGCTTTTTCATAGTCTATGTAACCGATGTGAAGGTTTCTGTGTTCTTTTCTGGTTTGTCCCATAATCACGCTATCTATAATCAGCTGCTCTTTGCATCCTCGACTATTTTTCCTGCATTCCTTCTGCTCTTCTGTGATAATATTGTTGTCTGTTAGGTGTTTCTTCGAAATTGTGGCTGTGATGATCTTGTATAGGGTTGGAAGACAGGTGATAGGTCGATAGTTTGACGCGTTTGTGGTGTCTGAGTTTTTTTTTAGGTTTAACGTATGTTATTCCTTGTGTGAGGAAGGTGGGAAATGTGTGTGGTTGTAGAATGGCTTTGTTGATTTGGTGTGTGAGTTCTTCGTGTGTGGTGGTAAACTGTTTGTACCAGAAGTTTTGTATATTGTCTATTCCAGGACATTTCCAGTTGTGTGTGTGTTTGATAGTTTCTGTAATTTTCTTGTGTATTTAATGTGAAATTTTCTTGTTCTGTCACATGTTTATGTTTGTCTTCTTCGGCTTTGATCCAGGGGGTGTTATTATTGTGTAGTTTGGGTTCTGACCAGATACTTTTCCAATAATCTGTGAGTTCCTGTTTGTTTGGTGATTCAGTCACTTCTATCTGTTTGTTGTACATAGTTTTCTGGTAGAACTGTTTTTCGCTTCTTCGGAAGAGGTTGTTGGTGTCTTTCCTCTCATTTGATTCTTTGTATCTACGGAGTCTTGCGGCATATACAGATAGTTTTTGTTTCAAGGTATCGAGGATTTCTGGCAGTGTTCTGTTGGGAGACTTAGATTTGTTCTTGTTTGCCCCCTGTGTGACACGTTTGGACGCGTTCCCGCTTATAAACTGGGTAAGATGTCCTAGATCTCTCCTGATGTTGTTGATTTTGTTTTCTATTCTTATTTGCCATTTGAATTTTGGTTTTGTCCTGTTGGGGTTTCCTTGTCGTTGAGGGAGTTTTTGATTATTTTGTGTTAGAGTGGTGATTGCTGCTGCGTATATTATTGTGTGAATGTCTTCGATTGTGCTTAAGTCTGTTATATACTGAGGTATAATGTGCTTATTTAGTGTGTTGAGGATTGGTTGCGTGCTCTGTTTGAAGATTAAACGAGGGATGGGATTTCTTGTTGTGGGGTCGGTGCCTGACCATCGAGCTAGATGTGACTCCATTTTTGCTTTAAGTGTTTGTATGAGAGGTGATTCGGGGTGATGTTGTGTGGATGTTGTTGAGGGTGGCGAGTGATTCATGTTGTTGTCTGTGATGTGGTGTTGCGCGGTACTCGCAATATTATTTTGCGTTATGCTCCTCCTGGGTGGTGGGTCTTGTTGTGTTCGACTGGGTGGTTGTGTGTGTGAGGCTGGTTCGGAATCTGCTTTTTTGTTTCTATTGTTTGGTTGGTCTGTGTTCAGTTCAGCAGCCACTCTGTCCTTGATAGTTTGCAATTCGAGAGGTGTGAGACGATTGTTCTTGGTAATAACTCTTTTTGGTCTATTACTCTCTGTTCTGAAACAAGTAATTGCAGATGTGGATATTCGGTCAAGAAAAGTCTGTGCAGTTCCGGTCTGTAGCCCGATGTTATTGTTTCGAGTTTGGTGGCGGTGTAGTAACAGTGCATCACCGTCCTATTCATCTCATCCGTCCACTTTAACCGCTGTCTTGGTTTGCCAGCCTTGGTAGTTGCGTGTTGTCCTTGCAAAACATACGAGCCCTGGCCTGGCTTTGGTGGTTGTGTTTATCCCGCATCTACGTCGGTTGCGCTTGGGATTGGTGTTGGTGGGTCCAAGCGGCGAGTGATTCTCTTCTCAGTGATTTCTTTGTCAGGTTTTGTGTTTTCATTACAGCAACGCATGGCGTGTTCGTTGATTCCTGTAGTGCAACTCATGCGCTGCTGTGATTTTCCCACCTTGGTGGGTGTCGGCTTAGTCTTTTGGCAGGTCCATTTTCTGTTGCCTGGTCTTCATCGTTTGGTCGAGCTGCCATTTCCCGCGACGTCCTCGACCGTTACGTCGCTCGCCCGATGCTTCTTTTACTGGTCTGCTGTTCTCTGGAATGTTTTCAGTGTTTTGTGGTGTTAGAAGCTCAAAGTGTTCCGACATTGGGTTGCCTGTTAGTAGAAGGTAAATGGTTTTGTTGTATTTTCCCGTGCTTATTATTGTTGGTCTGTCCGTAAAAGTTATTTTTGTATGTCTTGTTCTTCGTTGTTTTGAGAAGATATGAAAGTTGCTATTTTGTGTTTCCGAGAGGGCAAGTATCTCTAGGCTCGTTCCATAGGTGCCATTTTTCCTCATATAATTATAATAGTTATTGAAGTCTTTTATATCGTCGACTTCAATTAATGAAAATGTGTGAAGTTCCGACCAGTTTTGTTGTAAATATCTTAGAGCACCCTCTCGGAGTTTCTCATGATGGTTTTGGTGGCCATATAAGTGTAAGCTAACTGCACGGAAAGGCAATTTCCATCACCTACAATGTCGGAACTGGTAAAACTATCGGGAGTAGTTTCGGCTGAGGCGGTTGTTTAGTTCGTATGTCGTTATTGTTGTTGTGGTGTTGCTGTAGCTGTTTGTACGACAGGGGTCCGCCTCCGCAAACACCCTTCCATTTTCATTATTATAATTATTATTATTTAACCTAGTATTCCCACGAGTATCCTAGGAAAGAAGGGTCGACTGCGGCAGAGCCTGGATGCCACAGCAAGGCTACTTACTTACTCCCGGAGGGCGCCCGGTATCCGGGGGAACCGTTCACGACTCATAAATGCTGAGCCATTCATCTTCTCGGCACGGTAAACACCTTAAGATTGCGTTTTTATTTACACATAAACTGGACAACACAAGACAGCACAACATGACTCAGGTACCTCGGGATCGTCAATGCCCGTACTAGGAGAATCCTGGGATTCTCCTAGCCCCTGAGGGCTTATTATTATTATTATTATTATTTTTCTTGACAATTGTTTCGGCACACGGTGCCTTCTTCGGACGAATAAGAATAAGTTTAAAATTCTTATTAAATTATTAAAATATAGACTTATCTATCTATCTATTATTTTGATTTGATAAATCATGTTAAAATTGGATTATGTAATTTATATCTCCTATTCATACTTTATACCCTCGTCATGAAATATCTTTCTATTTTCAAAAGTATTATATTTCAGTTCTCTATTTTAAAAGTTTATTTAATGAGTTCCCCGGTGAAACTTTTTACAGTTTTTATAATGCCTTATATGTAAATTTGATAAAACTGTGTTAAGTGTGTATTATAATTTCATGTCAAATAAGATTCAGTACATTTAACAGGTTGACTGCCGACCACTCCGATCGGAGTGCGTCGGGTCTCTTCGCCAACGCCGTCTACTCCGATCGGAGTTCGACATGCGTTCTTACGAAACGTTTTAGTATTGTATATGAAACGTGTTTCTAGTGGTGGCGTTGCTTAAAAACGCAAGTTCTAACAGGTGCTTAAGTGGTTCCGCGGATTTGCTTTTGGTTTGGTTGTAATCTGCCGTACAATATGGACAATCAACCTGGGCCTTCTGGTATTAAAAAAAGACATTGTAGTGATGAAAAAAAGGTATATGATAAGAAAAAGAAGCTAACTAACACTGAATTATTGCAGCTATTGGAAGAAAGCGGAGGGTAGTAGTGACGAACATTACGTACCAGACACAGACGATAGTGATGTAAATTCAAGCTCCGAGTCTGAAGAAGAGAATTTTATAGACCCTATTCGGCCACATCAAACACTTCCTAGCCTTGATGAGATAAAATGGAACGACAGAGGTGCGTTTTAAAACAAATTTTGTTCCAGAAAACCCAGGAATTATTGGTGCAAATTCCAGGACAGGTGCACCTATCGATTTTTTCGAAATGATCATTGATGATGATTTTTTACAAACTATTGTAGAACGAACGAACTCTTACGCAGTCGAGGTTTTGCTGCGCCCAGAAACAAGTACAAAATCACGTATTACTAATTTTAAAGATCTTACTCTTGACGAACTAAAAATTTTTTTTGGCCCTGTTACTTCACACTGGCACAATATCCTTAAGCCGTCTTAACGATTATTGGAAAACTGATCCGCTATTTAATCTACTTGTTTTTAGAAAAATATATGTCAAGGAAGAGATTTTTGCTTATCTTGAGGTGTTTGCATTTTACATCTCCAGATATGGATCCGGCAGATCGGCTAGGAAAGATTAGATTTGTGGCAGATTTTTTTAACAACAAGATGGGAGAAATATACTATCCTGGAAGAGAGTTGTCTTTGGATGAAGCTATGGTACTTTATCGGGGTCGTCTCCAGTTTTAAACAGTATATCAAGAATAAGCGTCATAAGTATGGTATGAAGTTATACATGCTGACAGAGCCTAATGAACTTATATTTTGAAATTTCGTGTCTACGAAGGTGCGACAGATGTTTATGGTGGAAGCGGACATACTGAAAAGATTGTTTTACATTTATTGGAGGAAAAATTGGGTGTGGGACATGCTGTTTATCTAGACAATTTTTACAATAGTGTTAATTTAGCTAGGAAATTACTTCAACAAAATACATACTGCACTGGTACGCTGAGAGCTGAGAGGAAAGATAATCCGAAAGAGGTAATGAGTGCAAACTTAAAACGTGGTGAGAATAAATCTATGTTTTGCAATGGAGTGCATGTCGGAAAATGGCGCGATAAACGCAATGTTCAATACATTTCAACAGAATTTGGAAGCGAAATGGGCATTTTTAAAAACAAAAGAAATCAAGAATCTGAAAAACCTTCCGCAATCATTGGATATAATGCTTTTATGTCCGGTATAGATAGACAGGATCAAATGATGGCATATTATCCTTGCAGCCGTAAAACCATTCGGTGGTACAAAAAGTTATTCATGCATGTGCTGCAAATGAGCATGATAAACGCCTATTTTTTGTACAATAAATATTCGCGGTCTGACCAGTTACGATTATATGACTTCCGATTGGATGTCATAAGAAATTTACTAGCCAGACGACCAATTACTAATTTGCCGCAAATTCCTCCCGGCCAAATAAATGTCCACAGCATTAGCAAAGTAGAAAAAATTGTTAGTGAAAAAAAAGGAACTAAAGAAACAAAACGGGTAAGCAGAAAGGAATGCAAAGAATGCAGGAAAAATAAAATAAGAAAGCAAACAGTGTATGAATGCAAAATGTGCCCTGGACAACCAGGTTTTTGCCTTAATTGCTTTGAGGATTACCATAAAAATGTACAAAAATGATTTAGAAATAAATGTTTTGAGTTCATGAGTTCGATTTATTATTTCTTTACTTATTTAATTGGACACTCCGATCGGAGTGTTCGGCATCTAGTAAAAATTTTCACTTGCAATGCCGATTACTCCGATCGGAGTGAAATTTTTTTTTTTCTAATATTTTGAATAGCACATAAAAAAAACACATCCAAGACTCATTTTAATTCATATTTACCACAATAAAATAAAAATATTTGGAAAAATCTTACCGGCGTCAACCACAAACTCAAAAATATAGATCGGCAGTCAACCTGTTTTAAAGACGTCCGAAATAACAGTTTTTATTCCATAATTTTGATGATTATACAGTTTTACATTATTTATTAAAATGTATTTTTTTTTTCAAATGAATAGTTTTCTGGAAACTTTAAGTGTATTTTCTGTAATCTTACGGTGGATGTCTTTTTTTTATGATTTTTTCGATTCAGCATCAAACACTACTTAAGAAAAACACGTGTCTCCCTCAAAAGACAGATAATTTTTTTCTATACCAGTGTAGTTTTCGTATAATGGTTGTAAACAAATTAAAACATAGCTTGGAATCAACAAATAAATTTTAAAAATTTTTCTATCAATCTAATTAACATATTTCAAATTCAAGAAATATATCAAATCAAAAACTGACACAATACGTCCAGCCGATCTAAAATGTTGCACACTACCATAAAATGCAATTCTAAACACTTTTTCCTGATAAACATGTTCGACACTTTAACAAACAAAATAACTTTTAGAATTTAAACTTTAGAAAATTCAAATTTCCTGGCACACGATAAACGACAATCGGCACTGCAAAATTATTTTTTGGGGTTCGAGTGCTGCGGAATTCACCTGTAAATTCATTTTTTTTCTCAGTTTACTAATAAAGAAAAATCCCATATGTTGTATACTTTCTGCATACCTCTGTATAAACTCTAGTAGCTGTAATATAGTACATACATTCATTACCATAGAACGGTAGGTCTATTATATATATATATATATATATATATATATATATATATATATATATATATATATAATATATATATATATATATAAATTTAGGATAGTTTTTTGTTCTTGGTATTGCGGTCAATTTTTAATGAAACAAGTTTACTTTTGGTTAACGTTTCGGTTTATTTTATTTAAATCATCTTTAGAACTACAAGAAAAAAAAAATGTTTAAGATGTAAAATTGATGATTAGTGTTGTTTTATACAGAAATATATATAAAGAATAAATATTAGTGTTTAATTATAGTTTTCCTACTTTATATTTAGTTGGATCTTTTGGTTTACATGTTTACAGTTTCACAGTTTTCGTAATACTAAATTTAAGAGGTTCACATATTTTATTTCACTATTTGTATATAGTTAAAACGGGTAAATCCAAAATTTATTTATTGCTTTTATATTGTTGTTACTTTAATTGTTGTTAGTTTAGTAATTACGTTTTATTAGGTTATTAAATCATTGTATACAATACTCAGGCTTTCCGTGTCATTTCGATAATTTAAGGTGTTATTTGTTCTTCGTATATATATTATTTCATTTATGTTTCGTTTTTTTTATGATTATTTTCGAAGTCTAGGATTTGGACATTATTAAAATTGAAATTATGCAATTCATCTAGGACATGTTTTGATAGGGCAGTATGGTTTTGGTTTGTGTTTCTTATGCTATTTTTATGTTCTGTTATTCGTCTCTTTAAATATTGTTTTGATTGTCCAATGTATGTGTTTTTGGACAGTTCATGCAGTCTATTTTGTAGATTAAGTTTGTTTGTTCTGATGTTGGTATTGTTG
>JAHKBH010003604.1:0-25000 GCA_019049505.1 Pachyrhynchus sulphureomaculatus
AGAACGCTGTACCAAACTGATTTTTTTGTTTACCAACAATACTTTCTTTCAGCATTTTTCCATTTTTTAGCTGAAGTTTAGATCCTTTCTATTTTAAAATGGATGGTGCCCAAAATTTTGTACAGCTAAAGCCTTTTAAAAAAAAAATAGAAATTAATTCCAAAAAGACGCAAGAAAATTATCTCTTACCCCTATCTCTCTACCAAGGAAAACTGAGCTAGTGTGTGTTTAATTTCTTTAGTTCTTTAAAAATCAGGGTTCACACTCAATTCAGTATCGGAAATTAAAGCGGTAAGTTCGAGGTACAAAAAAAGATGCCTCAAAACTGAGAACAATTTTTCAAAAGTTACAAAATGGCGCCCAACGTGGGGCGCAATTAAACACCTTTTCACACGCTACAAAATTACGCCCAAGCTTGGGGCAACATTTTTTCTCACGATACAAAATGGCGCCCAACGTGGGGCTTTTGGAATTTTATTTTTTAAAGGGTTCAGTGTACTAGCTTTCGAACAAAGTAAAAGCTCTAACTTTGCAGATATTTTTATTTCATAACATTTTATTAAACGAAACTACACAATAGCAGTAAGACAAAAGCAGGAAATTTGTAGAATTTTTTTATTTCAATTTATCCGATGTGGTTTCCGATATTAGAATTTTGTTTCGACTCTAAGATAAGAGATTCCTACTTTTTTCTTAAAAGCTAGCTTTATAGTTCAGAAATTAGCAGATGTGCTGGTCCGACTTTAATTTTACAACTGTTTTATTTTGCGGATAGCCGAGGAAAAAACGGTACGTTTTTTTTTCCACCTATATTTTGCATGAATATTAAAAATACTTGCTGATAGACGAAACGATATTTGGAGATTTTTTTATAGGAAATTCTTAAGATATTAGTAAAAGATTTTAATAGAAGGCAATACTTAGAAATTTTTTTTTGAAATTGTCGAAGATTTTTTTAAATGTTTGATAAAGAAGTTTACATATTTTAAGTGCCTTTACGTATTTTTTATTTAGACTATTGGGAGCACAGGACAAATTTTTTATGATTTTTTTTAAAACAGTTCTTTTAAATTTTATTCATTTATCATGGAAGCCGTCAATTTTAAAGTCAATCACTTACTGAAAATGAAATTAGACTATGAACTGAAAAGCCGTCCGTTATTTCCAATAGATCAGATTGGACTAAATATTTTACAAAAAGTTTCAGATTTTTTTTTAAGTCTAATAAAAAATTCTCCTTCTCAAATTAAAACTCCTGCTTCTCCAATGGTCACATGTCTCCTTTATCGTGCATAAATATTTAGATAATGGACCGCATAATAAAGATTATTTAGGTGCCCATTTCTCGGCCCACTTCTTTATTTGACTCTGGTGCAAAATGCCTCCGTTTTAAGTCAGAATGGTATTAAAATTTTAAGTCGTTTAGTATAAAAATAATGCCACGTCAAAAATAGAAGTGTTACCACTGCAGATGGCAACCGTCTAAAAGTTTTAGGTACGGTTGAGTTGCCGCTAGTTCTGCAATGGTCATTGTTTTTAGTAATCTCTGCTTTAGTAGTACCTTCTCTATCCACATACTTTGGTTGTTTTAGGATGTGATTTTGCACAAAAATTCGGAATTTTAGTAAATTTTAAAAAAAAATTCGTGGTATCCACAGTCCCTAGAAGTCAATTCTCAAAACAAGTTTTAAAGATTGTTATTCAGAAAGTCCTTTAGAAAACCTTTTCCTCGCGTCTATGTACCCTAGAATGATCTCTCGCGGACGGAACGCTTAAAGGCAGAAAAAGTAAAAGCTCTTTCAATGAAATAAGTAGTAAAGATAGGTTAGGCCGAACGAATAAAATCACCATGTCTATAGATACGGCTGATGCCAATCCTGTAAAGACAAGGCCCATCGCCATGTCTCTCCGAACATGTCAAAAGTATTGAATAAGGGGTTAGACGAAATGTTGACACTCGGAGTGACATCGTCTAAGGCTATGACGGAAGAAAGCTCAACGAGGTCAGCAAATTTGATAACTATCCGTTACCGAACATCGACAGAATTTTGTAAGGAGTTTAGACGAAATGTTGACACTCGGAGTGACATCGTCTAAGCTATGACGGAAGAAAGCTCAACGAGGTCAGCAAATTTGATAACTATTCCATTACCCGAACATCGATAGAATTTTGACATCACTCAGGGAATGCTAAGTATGTATCCTCGATAGACCTTAGAAAGGCTTTCTGGCAAATTCCTTTAAGACAAATCCTCTAAGGAAAAGACCGCTTTGCAGTAGTAGGCCGAGGTCTATTTCAGTTCGTCACTATGCCGTTTGGTCTAAAGAACGCTGCTTCAAACTCAGCAACGTTTTAGTGGACGCTATATTTGGTCCGAAATATGAGCCACATATTTTTCACCTATCTCGATGATATTTTAGTAACATCGAAGACTTCGAATCGCATATTCGCTTACTTAAGGAAGTAAAAGATAAATGAAAGAGGCCGGACTGACGATAAATTTGAGCAAATGTGATTTTTTCAAAACTTCTCTAAAGTTTTTTAGGCTATATTGTAGCTCAAATTCATTTTGCGTACCGATCCCGGATAAAGTAGCAAGCATGTTAAATATGCAAGACCTACTAATACTACGGAAGTTAAGCGCTTCGTAGGAATGTGTTCATTGGTACAGACGTTTTTTATCGAGAATTTTCTACCTTGTTGTCGCCTATTAATGATCTTTTGAAAGGACGAAAAAAAGGACAATCGATAGACTGGACAAAGGCAGCCGAAGAATCTTTTATAAAGATAAAAGAGCTATTGGTTTCAGCTCCAATTTATCCCAACCAGATTTTTCCCAACAGTTTTATATTTCTAGCGATGCTTCTAATACCGGTTTAGGGGGCGTCCTAACACAGAAAATCAATGGTGAGGAAAAGAGTGATAGCGTAATGCCAGTAGAACTTTATCAAAGGCTGAACGTAAAACTATTCGGTTGTTGAAAAAGAATGTTTAGCAGTACTCTTTAACATCGAAAAGTTTCGACCTTACAATAGAAGGTGTTCCTTTCACGGTCATAACAGATCATTATAGTTTATTGTGGCTTAATTCAATTAAAAAAAACCCTAGTGGCAAACTAGCGCGTTGGGCGATTAGGCTGAGACAACATACATTTAATTTAATTCATAGAAAAGGAGTCCACAATGTTATTCCTGACGCTTTGTCAAGAATCCCAGATCATACAGCGGATGAAAACAGTCTTAATGCAGAGTTTGGCGTAAGATACAATTGATACAGTTGATATAGATCGTATAGATGGCCAAAAATGCGTTTTTGATATCTTAAAGTTTGTGAGGACTTGTGAAGTATGTGGAGCGCAGAAATCTCCAAATACACTACCTATAGGACTGATGGGAAAAAGAGAAAACGGTTAATTACCCTTTTCAAGTCCATAGCAGCTGATCTAGTAGGTCCATTTCCACGTTCAAAACAAGGAAATAAATTGACTTTTCGTAATTTCTTGCTGGTTAACAAAGTATACCGTGTTATTTCCTTTGAAAAGCTCTAAAGCCGAATGCTTTTTGAAAATTTTAGAAAACGATATCTTTCTAATCCACGGAGTTTCATCGCTTTCGATATGCGATAACGGTACTCAGTTTACCACTAAGAGTTTTAAGAGCTTAAGTGAGACATATAGTTTTAACATCCGTTTTAATCCCGTGTACACCGCAAGACACGAAGTAACCGGGTTTACACCCGTCTTCCTTAGTTTACGGCAGACATATACCTCTATCTGGATCATATTATAAAAACTTAGATTTGGATGTCAATGTTGACAGCGAAATAATTCCGGGTAACAGGGGTGAGTACGCCGAAAATTTAAAGGGTTTAAAAAAGATATTGTCACCGACGTGCGTAGTAGGATACATAAGGCTTTTGAACGGAACAGTAAGTCTTACAACCTTAGAAAAAGGGATTTTGCCTTTAATATAGGTGATCACGTTTGGCGAAAAAATAAAATTCTTTCCAGTGCAGCAGATAAATTCACATCTAAGTTGGTACCTAAGTATGTGCATTGCGTGATTAGAGAAAAGATTTCAGATTTAGTTTATGGTTTAGTTAATTTAGATGGGACTAAAATAGGACGATGGCATATTAAAGACTTAAAACATTCAATGGACCTAACCCTAATGAAAGTTTGTCAGAAGAAGAATAATTTATATTTACATTATCTTAATTGCTTTACTTTACTTTTTTTGATGTTGCTCTGTAGAGGTGACGACCTCGTTTTTTTTGACTGTTATAAAAGTTGAGCAGAGTATAGCTTACTTTTATAGTTTTTTTGCTAAGGTTTTGGGTTCTGATCATATCCAAACTTAGGTTGATTGTAGTTGATGTTTAGCATCGACTCAGCTGTTGCGAGCTTGCGAAAGAGTCACACTCAGGATATAGCATCAAGACTGGTATGTCGGTGGTCACGGGATTTGATTTGCTTAAGACCCCAAATAATATCCAGTTCTTGACACTTGGAAGCGAAATTTTGATTAGAGGCAATCCAAGGGGATCTTGAGTTAGGACAAGCGCAAGATGTAGCTCGCGTGGTATGATGTAGAGTCAAAATTTTTTATGAGCAATTTCAAAGTTTGTTACCCGAGTGGGTGTATTTTTATTACCTTAGTGGTATATGTTGGGTGCAATTAAGAGTAAATTGATTTTGGTTTATCCAGTAAGTCTAAGACTTGGATTATTTTGATTTAGATCTTCTTCTGAGTTGACAAACTGAGGGTATTTTCTATTTTTTTCAGAGCCGTTTAAACGTTTACCTTTGAGTCACTAACTTTTTTTAATTTTTTGCATGGGACTCATAGGCGTATGTTGAGTTTTTCGGTCTACTATCAGAGTGATAGGAAATTGAAGTCCTGCAGGAGAACTAAAGGCTGATCATTTACAGGAGATGAGAGCAGAGTAAGACAGTCGTTTCACAAAGAAATGATCAAAATCTGATACCGAGATGAGAACCTTGTCAAGAGAGGCTAAGCGCAGTGAAGGAAGATTCCTAACCGAATTTTTAGATTTTCACCAGATAATCTAGAAGTTTGGGCTGACAGAAAACGGTTATGCCTGATACCTGTAGCAGTTTCTTCTAGAGGCTATTGTCTAGGAAGACGATTAACACCATGATCGAATATTTTAGCTGTCAACGATGTTTTCTTCTTGTTTCTGATTAAGCTGGAAAAGCTCTTGTCGTCTTCAAAAGTTTTGTTGCGTTGCCACCGAAAATTTGAGAAATTTTTGCTTCATGTAGCTTTTAAGCTCATTTTCGTTTTTTTAAAATTTCGTTAGAAGCTTGGTTAAGTCAACCTTGTAAACTTTTAGGTTGTATCCCATGAGTTATCTGTTTTTACAGGCTGTGATGCACCGGGTGCTAACAGATGCCGTTACGACGTTTGGCAGGGAGTTAGTCTTCCTGAGGAATAGACTGATTGGAAGGGTAGTCTATGGGGGGTGAACGTTTAACCTTTGGGACCTTTAGGGGTTTTGCTACCCCAATGGTTATTTCTATTTGAACCAAAGGAGAGCCTAACTACTGTAGTCGACCTCAGCCTCCAATTAGCCTATTAGTGGTGACAGGCTGTTGGCAGTAGTGTGTTTCGGAACACCCTATTGATTAATTTTTTTTGACTTATGGTGGTGTGGTAGACACCGTTTTAGTTTAGTGGATGCTATAATCTACTCCCTTTTGTTGGTGGACGCCAGGGTCACCAATTCTGTATTTTATTGTCTCCACCATTCAGTATATCGTGGTGAGGTGTTTGTCTCCTGTTATGTGGGATGGATTGAATGTTTTTCGTTGTTGTTCTAGGGCGAGACCAGTACACGAGGGTTCTTCATGCAACTTGGAGAAGCGCAATGCTGGTTAAGTTTTATATCTCTGTGTAGCCACCCTGAAGAATGACGGAGGGCGTTTTTTCTGGCTCATGTTTCTAGGCAGATTTGTCACTTTGGTGCGATGTGCTGAAGATTTGATTAGCTTTTGCTAAGAGCTTTCACCAAGCTCAGTATGGAGTTATCATAACCAAGAGTTTGGGATTTGAACTCCTGTATATATTTCTGTACATATTTCTGTATATATTTCGGTGTATGTTGGTTGCCTGAGGGCATGTGCTCAAAATGCGAGATTTTGAGTCGTTTTGCTTATGGACTCCCATATATAGGATTATGACTTTAGGGAGGTCCTATTTAGAGGCTAGCTGTCTCATATAGTTATTTTGGGAATGTTTCCTTGAATGTTAGTTGCGCGTGGACTAATCATTCTGTTCTTTGTGAACATTGCTTTTTGAAGCAGGATCATTCAGTTTGGTGAATTTTAGCTTTTATAGCTATTCACTGTGTTTAGAGTGAATTTTAGCTTTTGTAGCTATTCACTGCGCTTATAGTGATATAGTTAGCTTTTATAGCTGCTCACTATGTTAATGGCGAGATTGTTCTTTTAGAACGCAGACTTTGTGTAGTCGAGGACTATTTACAGAGTGTCTTCTTGGCGAGGAGCCGAGGTTTTTTTCTGGCGATATACCAGAGTGTTTTCTTGGCGAGGAGCCGAGGTTTTTTTTCTGGTGATATACCAGAGTGTTTTGTTGGCGATGAGCTGACGTGTTTTCTGGCGATTTTTGCATGTCTGGATGTCTCAGGGACGTCGACATTGCGCGATGTAGAGTTTTCCCTAGCGATTTTTAGCATGTCTAGATGTCTTAGGACGTCGACATTGCGTTATAGAGTGCGATTATTCTCTGAGTGCGACTAGTAGTGATACTAGATTTAGAATGTTCTCTTAGTGATGAGCTAGAGCATGGATGGCGATTTTTCCCCGAGCGTTTGTCTGGATATTTATCCAGATATTTTTTTTTTTGGCCTTGTGCTAAATGGTCTGACAAGACTTTTTTTTCTTTTTAGTGTAAGTGTTTGCACTAGAATCATTTTTTTATTTTTCTTTATTTAAGAATTTTTCTAAATTTCTTTTGCTGATATAGAAAATTTTCAGACAATCCTTAAAATATTTTAAGGGGGGTGTTCATATTTTATTTCAGTTCACTTTTTTGATTTAGACAAGAGTCTAGACAAAGTTAAATTTTTTTTTTGGTAACGATAACAGAGCTGATTCTTTTATATAAGAAGACCGCGATTGTTACTTTGAACAGGTATTTCTTATGTTCATGCAAGGATTTTTATTTACTTTTTGATGTACTTAACCTTAGTGCTTAATTAAGTTAGGTCTAGTTATAAGATTCTTGTGTACTTGCAAAGATTTTCATTTGGTTTCCATTGTACTTAATATTAGTGCTTAATTGAATTAAGTCTAGTAGTAAGGTCCGAAGTTTGTAATTTTGTTTTAAGTTCTGACCTTAGTATTAAGTGATAGTGTACCACTTTGTACCTTTTCATAAGTAGCCTAAGTTTAATAGACTAGTGTAGTCTATTTCTTTTTGGAAGGGGGTAAATGTAAACATTCATTTTTTCCTAGATTTTAAGACCATGTAATGTTACTGATTTTTCCATTTCAAATTGTACTTATTTTCATTTTTGTATCGAACGGTATATTAAACAGAAGTTTCCAAGACGTTCGGTCTATATGGTGTTGTGTGGGTCCCTGACCGAACCTCTCGCTACGCCGCGATTGGTGGAATGTTTGATCGGCAGTTTTGATTGGAGCGTCGTGATTACTGGCAAAAGTCGCACGATTACTTAAGGCTCCGCAGACCGTAAAATCTAGGCTGTTTTCCATCTAGCCGCAGCCAGGCAGTACCGTCTAGCCGAGAGGCTATTTTCCATCTAGCCGAAGTAGGCTAATTTTCATCAGAGCCGCTAAGTAAAAGCACCAGTGTCTTAAATAAAAGCCGTAGTGAGCTTTCTAAGTGTTTGTTAAGAAAAAGTGTGAAATCGGGCGTAGTCCATCAAAACAGGAATAAGAACAGTAAGTTACCCAAAATAGACTTATTCCAGAGTAGTGCCTTAACTGCAAAAGAGACTTAAAAGTGAAGTGTAAAGCACGATTTTTTCGCCTTCGGGGGTTATAATAGTTTAAAATTTAGATGTAACAACTACTAGTTAGGCTAGAATTTCTTTTGGTAAAACTGCAAGGTTAGAACTTTTTATTTTTTAAAAAACATGAATAAATTCTCTTTTTTTGTTGATTAAAGCTAGTGTCTCACTGAATACCTATCCTACTTTTCAGGCAAGAACGGCTGTACCAAACTGATTTTTTTTGTTTACCAACAATACTTTCTTTCAGCATTTTTCCATTTTTTTAGCTGAAGTTAGATCCTTTCTATTTTAAAATGGATGGTGCCCAAAATTTTGTACAGCTAAAGCCTTTTAAAAAAAAAATAGAAATTAATTCCAAAAAGACGTAAGAAAATTATCTCTTACCCATATCTCTCTACCAAGGAAAACTGAGCTAGTGTGTGTTTAATTTCTTTAGTTCTTTTAAAATCAGGGTTCACTCAATTCAGTATCGGAAATTAAAGCGGGTAAGTTCGATGGTACAAAAAAAGATGCCTCAAACTGAGAAAACAATTTTTTCAAAAGTTAGATTAGGCGCTAATGCTTAGAAAAATGAATAATAATAATTATTAAATTAAAAGAAAACGTTCAAAGAAAATAAAACAAGTCACACTAAAGTCATTATTAAAGAAATAGTGTTTATAAAATTGTCAAGGTCACAAAAACTATTTCATATATGTTCGGGAACTTCACGAGATTCCAAAAAATTGCGAATTTCAGTCATTTTCTTAGTTATTTCTGAAATGGATGGAACATAAAGATTATCTCCTTCTCCAAGCTTGTCTTCGTCTTCATTATCGCTTAAAATCTTTCCAGAAGTCACTGATGTCATAACTTGATCATCAGTTAATATTTCTCTTGTCATTAATTCATTATCAGTACTTCTTCAAAATTAGTTATTTCTGAAAAGGATGGAACATAAATATTATCTCCCTTCTCCAAGCTTATATATATCATATATATATATATATATATATATATATATATATATATATATATTATATATATATATATATATATATATATATATACATATATATATATATATATATATATTATATATATATATATATATATATATATATATATATATATATATATATTATACATATATTATATATATATATATATATATATATATATATATATATATATATATATATATATATATATATATACAGTCAAAATCTACTTATAACGAACCCGTTTATAGCGAATTTCCGGTTAAAATGAACTATTTTATAATGCACGAAAAAACTTCCATAAGATCAATGCAAATTTTTATCGGGTTAAACAAACCCGGTTATAACAGACTTCCGGATAAAGCGAATCAAATTTGGAAGTTTTGTGTAAGTTTACAACGAACTTGCCACTCCCTGTGCTAGATGTCGCGCTACTTGATCTAGAGAATTCACCGAAACTCGCTGGAAACCCCTATTCTACTTGTTTCCGCCGCGTCGCTAGTTCGAGCAGTATTATTTTCAATTCGCTTGTTGTGTTATACGGTTCTAATGTTTGATCAAAGGAGTAAAGTCTAAAATGAGTACACAAAAACGTAAAGCGTTTACTTTAAAAGACAAACAGGATATTATAAGGAAAACAGAAAATGGAGTTAAACAAAGTGATGTTTGCAAACAGTTGAATTTAACTAAATCTACGATATCTTACCATATGGAAGAAGAGGCAAGAAATCTTATCAATCTATCATTAAAGAAAATTTAGTTGTAAAAAAGTAAGAAAATCTACATATGACCAATTCGATAAAGGACTCCTTAAATGGTTTAGTCAAGAACGACATGAACATGTTCCTATTATCCGCTATACTTTACAAGAGAAAGCTAGTGAATTGGAAAGGAAAATAGAGAACACCGAGTTTAACTGTTCTAGAAGTTGGATTGAACGATTTACAGAGCGACATAATATTAGTAGGGGTAACATAGTAGGAGAAACTGCAGGAGTGGGTATGACTGTTGTTGATCAGTGGTTGGCCAATGTATGGCCGGAAATTCGAGAAAGTTATGGATATGTGGATATTTTTAATGCAGATGAAACGGGTTTGTTTTACAAGATGACGCCTGATAAGACATTAAAGTTTGTCGGAGAGAATTGTGCTGGTAGAAAATTATCAAAACTAAGGATTACTGTGTTGGTAACTACAAATATTTCTGGAATAGAGAAAAGAAAATTGTTGGTGATGGGAAAGTCCTCCAATCAAAGGTGTTTTAAAAACATTTATCAGTAAAGTAGAAATCAAACAGTAAAGCCTGGATGACATCAGAAATTTTTAAAAACGAACTAATCGAATGCGATAAGAATTAAAATTCACAAACAGAAAAATATTACTTTTATTGACAACTGTCCAGGGCACCCTAAAGTTGATCTACAGCAAATAAAATTGGTTTTTATGTCTCCAACCAATGGATCAAGATGTGATACATCCTTTAAAATGTCATAATAGAAATATTTTACTTATGGAAATGTCAGGGACGATTGATAAAGGTAACATTTTTTCTGTAACTCTCTTGGATGCTATAAACTTTATCCGTATGGCTTGGCAAAGAGTCAGTAGAAAAACCATTGCAAACTGTTTTAAGCATGGCTGATTTTTAAGGAAGGAATGTAGATATAACTCAGACGATGAGCTATCGTTCACTCAGTGGATTCAAAAACATAGAGAAGATCCTACTGATTGTTTAGAATTTGCTTACGATGCTGACATTCAACAAAGAACAGTGAAAATCGAGATTAAAAAGATGTTTAACAATTTTAATTTTGAAGAAGTACTGATAATGAATTAATGACAAGAGAAATATTAACTGATGATCAAGTTATGACATCAGTGACTTCTGGAAAGATTTTTAAGCGATAATGAAGACGAAGACAAGCTTGGAGAAGGAGATAATCTTTATGTTCCATCCATTTCAGAAATAACTAAGAAAATGACTGAAACTCGAAATTTTTTGGAATCTCGTGAAGTTCCCGAATATATCTGAAACTTTAGTTTTTGTGACCTTGACAATTTTATAAACACTATTTCTTTAATAATGACTTTAGAGATATCAAAAATATCATTCACACCCATGCCTAGGTAAGCATATAATTTTCATAAATTGCTTTTAAAACGATCTAAACGCTTGAAATTGACTTTGCCAGGTTGAGTAAGAATCGTTGTACTTATAACTAAGAAAAATAAATATCGGAGTTTCGCCGTTGGATAGCCAAGCAGGGAATTTACATATATATATATATATATAATATAAATATATATATATATATATATATATATATATATATATATGTATATATATATATATGTACATATATATATATATATATATATATATATATATATATATGTATATATATATATATATATATATATATATATATATATATATAAATATATATATATATATAGATATATTATTATATATATATATATATATAAATATATATATTTATATTTATATATATATATATAGATATATATATATATATATATATATATATATATATATATATATATATATATATATATATACTCGTATTGGAAAGGAAATAAATGAAAATAAAATAAAAGGTAAAATAAAGAAAAAAAAAAGACAATTAGGCAAATAAGATACATTTGTCTATAATGAGAATGGTCGTAAATTAATTTTCCCCTATAAAACCAATTATACCATCGTTACGGCTATGGTTTTAAGAGTATAAATCTGTTTTTATTATTAGGCACAGAAGAACTGAAGTAAGAAAAAAAAATAGTTTGTTATATTCAATGTCAGATATAATTTTCTAAGGTATATTTATCTGAGATTTGACATATCACGATAAGTGAGAATTTTCTCGTATGGATAAATTACATTACAAGATTGTCGAAAACTGAAAAGTATCAGTTTGACTATTTTTGAAGTGAAGAATTTTGTTAGTGCAATATATTCTCAAAGGAAGTTATTACGCAATTAAAAAAAAAATTGAGTCCTGGAGGAATTTATCCTATTGTTGAGAAATTCTTTAATGTCGTACATTTTTAGGTTTCTATAAGATTATATAAATACAACATTATGTCTTAAATTTATAATATATTGGATTGATTTGACAATTGTTTCATCATACAATGGCTTCTTCAGAAGTGACTTCTGGTATATACATATATATATATATATATATATATATATATATATATATATATATATATATATATATATATATATATATATATATATATATATATATATATATAATATATATATATATATATATATATATATATATATATGTATATATATATATATATATATATATATATACATATATATATATATATATATATATATATATATATATATATATAAATATATATATATATATAATATATATATATATATATATATATATATATATATATATATATATATATACATATATATAAACATATATATATGTATATATATATATATACGATATATATATATATATATATATATATATATATATATATATATATATATATATATATATATACTATATATATATATATATATATATATATATATATATATATATATATATATATACATATATATATATATATATATATATATATATATATATATATATATATATATATATATATATATATATATATATATATATTAGAGTGACCGGATCTCATAGAGGGGGAAAAAAATGTCGGAATCTTGTTCGTCTGGACCCCACAAAACGATTCCCCTTTCCAGATATTGAGATAGCCGAAATTTGAGCTCGATTAAACGACGTTAACCCGTGCCGCTCGTCGCTCAAAGTTTGAAAAAATCCAAATTTTTGGCCAAAAAGCTGACATATGGAGCCATAACTCCAGAACGGTAAATAATAGAAAACACGTTTAATATCTCAAAAGAAAGCTAATGTTGTTCTTCAAAATTTATATTCTATACATAATTGTTGTTATTTTAAGTCAAACCGAGTTACAACAGCTTTAGCCCCAAAAACGTGACCTGGTACCACTAGGAGCATACTTCGTATATTTTGTTATTAAGTGATAAATTTTGCTTTTTTTGGTATATTTTTGAGTTTAAAGTAGAAATATAATAAAAAAACAAGTAATACTGATAAGTCTAATGACATTTTTATTTTAAAATATAAAAATTAGGTATATAATACATACAAAACAGACACAGAAAAGATACAGACGTAGTACCTACATGAGTTGATAATTTTACATATTTATCTAATCTATTCTAGAGCTTTTGTTAAAGTAGTTTTTGAAACGTCAGGATATAGTGCTCGGCATTTACTTACAACTTGCAGGACATATTGCTTTTGGTCTTCATCTTTTGTCAGAAGGTCGTTAAAGTCGGTTATTAATTTAACACCACGCTCAGCCATATAATTAACTACTTTTAATGTTTTGACAATTTTCAATCCTTCTTGGAAGTCATTATTTTGAGGCCAGGTGTTTGGATGTTGTCTTAGGAAATCTGTTTTTATATTAAATTGGTCAAAGATTGTAAACGTTTCTTTGGTAAGTAAATTTACCAATCCTCCATAAACTACCTCTTTTAAGTTTTCTTTCCTAACTTTTGGATTTACAACCCTAGCGTGCTGTGATGGTTCATCTGTGCTACTGAGCAATTTATTAGCCATTAACAACTTTTCATCGTCTGTAATGGTGGGATCCAAAAACGATAATCCCACCAATTTTGCATTCAAATACCACAAATGGTTCGAAAATTTGGTCAGGGCTATTTCTGCAATGTCGTTGTCACATTCTTTATAGTCTAACAGACTATGCAAAATACCTAAATCTTGCTTTGGTGCAAGATGAGCTTTTGGAGCATTGAACCAAGCTTTACAATAAATTTTAACTAGGAAAACAGAAATGGCACGCACAGAACTTTCTTCTTCTTTAGACATCTTAAATTGACGACGAAAAATGAACATTTTTAAGCAGTAAATAGCCTTTGCCATCCATCTAGCGTGATGAATGGCTCCTGGAGTTCTAAAACCCACAACATTGCCGTCTAGTGATCCAACAAATACGAGAACCAACTGCAATAGCTCCTTGTAGTCATCTCTGGGGTGGCTCTCAGTTAATTTGGTCTCGAATTCAGCAGTAACATTTGCAATTACTTCTGGAGTTAGCTGCTTTTGTATTAGATTGTCACTGATACCTGTGTCGTATTTTCCTTTGTCTATCTTGGGCCACGCAGTGAGGAATCTCTTGAAAATGTCTGGATGAGGTCCAGTGGTTGATCCCATTTTTGTGTCGAATACGCCTCTTAACAGAATTTCCAAGATATGGTGACGGCAAGCTAGGTATAACAATTTCTCTTCCTAACATTTGCTCCAATATGACGCATGCTCCTTTGAGTCTTCCCGTGTTGGATGCTGTAGTGTCGAAGCACATCGCCTTAATGGTGTTGAGAAGACCCCATTCATGTAGGCATTCATATACGGCTACGGCTTGCTCCTCTCCAGAGCTGTTTGCTGTGACAGGAACTCCCAGCAGCTGTTCCTTTTCGCCATATGAAATAGCTATAGCTATTCGCTCACATTGTTCATTTTTTAAAACACCCGGTAAAAGTTTACCGTCCCAATGGACAACCACGGGCTCTTTTCAGGAATGTTTACTTTATCAAAAATTTTTTTATTATATTGTTCTCTGAACATTTGCCTTCTATCATGTAATAAAGTTTTCGAGACTTTGTACTCAAGAGGGTCAAGGTTTAGTGCTTCTAGAGTAGCTATTAAAATTCTCGTGGCATTTCTGTCGGATACTTTACATCGATCTAATAAAATGGACAATTTCATGCTTAAAATCGCTTTAACGCCCCTTGCAAATGAAACTTTCATCCTCTTGCTCTCAGATGGTCCTGAATCTTCTGCAGCTTCTTCAGGGATGTCCATTTCCTCCAAGCTCTCAAGTTCCTGGTAGATGCCGTCTCTAAGAAGCAACAAAAGAAAGAGAGAAAAAAAAGACTATAAAAACTTGTCGTTTTAGCAGAATAGTAATAAAACATAGGTACTAAAATTACCTACTTCTAATTATCAAAAGGTATTATTTAAAAATTATAAACTCAATCATAAAGATGTCAAATCATGCTCTCATGTACAATTTTCTTCAATTATAATGAAACTATTTACTTATTTGTTTATCTACTTTTTAGAATACTAATAATAAAAAAAAACTCACCAATATAAAAAGTTGCTTCTTGGATTTGTCGGTTCATTTTTGCAAGTTCCCTTTGCACCTTGATTTCTTCAGCTCGAGACAACTTGAGATCCACTCCAGTCATGGAACCTGGGCGGCCCTTCTGCCTCTGTTTCACGAGAAATGCCTTATTTTCTTCCGATTTCATCAGAGCCAAGGCATCTTGTTGAGCAATATCAAAGAGATCATCCAACTTTTCAACAAACTGTTTAAATTTGTTCTTGGCCGTTTTCGATGTTTTCTTCCGGTCTTTTTGAAGAGTTCTCCACTAGGCGTGAAGTTTTTCCAGCTTAGTAATTGCATCTTGCTCATGTTTAGTCGGGATTCGAGCTTTCTCCCAAAAAAATGAACACTTCTCGTATTGTAAGTTTTGCTGATTCTCTTACAGTTAATTTCACAGTACGTAAATTATAAAATAAAGCACACAAAACTTGACGATTTGAGGGTAGTTTACAACCGGTGATCTGGTGAATGGGATAGGCCACAAGAAATATTTTATCCCTGGTCCGGCTTTGTACACCTGATGTGGATGCCATTTCAGAGGCCAATAGGTAAATAATAGTTAACTTGGAAAATGAAACAAAATATATTGCAAACTTTAATTTCAATAAAATGTTTTCAAATGTCTTTTAAAATAATACTATAATAGTTATAAAAACAATAACACACACACTTGGAAAATTAAAAAAAAAAACGTTAAAATATCTTCACTAGATAATTGTTCGATCTAATCAGCTCAAAGGCACTTTAGAAACTAACCTGAATAAAAGGTCGGTTGTACGCTGAAGTAAAATCACCATCCCTAAAATAGAAATTAGATTCACCCTCCTTTTTACCTGTCAAACGGGTCTTTTTTGGTAAACTAGTCAGGTAATCCCCATATAATAAAAGATTAAATTTGAACAAAAGGCTCTTTATGTTTGAAAATTGAATTCCAAAATACTTTTTAACAAAAAAAATGTTAATTCCGAGACACATTATGTAAAAACCCGTAAAATTCTTAGAATACTGCCAAACTGGCTCCTACTGGTACCAGGTCACGTTTTTTGGGGCTAAAGGCTGCTGTAACTCGGTTTGACTTAAAATAACAACAATTATGTATAGAATATAAAAAATTTGGAAGAACAACATTAGCTTTCTTTTGAGATATTAGGCGTGTTTCTATTATTTACCGTTCTGGAGTTATGGCTCCATATGTCAGCTTTTTGGCCCAAAATTTGGATTTTTTTCAAACTTTGAGCGACGAGCGGCACGGGTTAACGTCGTTTAATCGAGCTCAAATTTCGACTATCTCAATATCTGGAAAAGGGAATCGTTTTGTGGGGTCCAGACGAACAGAATTCCGACATCGATTTTTTACGGTCACCCTAATATATATATTATATAAATATATATATATTATATATATACATATATATATATATATATATATATATATATATATACATATATATATGTATATATATATGTTTGTATTGTATATATACATATATACACTGGTGAACAAAAAAATCGACTCAAACTATTCAGTTTCATTTAA
This sequence comes from Pachyrhynchus sulphureomaculatus, assembly GCA_019049505.1. NCBI lineage: Eukaryota > Metazoa > Arthropoda > Insecta > Coleoptera > Curculionidae > Pachyrhynchus > Pachyrhynchus sulphureomaculatus. The sequence continues at coordinate 16,789 of JAHKBH010003604.1, forward strand.
CACGGTTCCTAGAATTTAGTGCCCATTCAATTTCCTTTCTAATGGTAGCAAATTTTATAGCATACCTGATGCTTTTTACTGATTAAAATGATGGAAAGAGGAAACGAGCAGAACAAGGATTGAAAATGGGGTTAAGAAAAAGCAAAATTAAACAAATTTTAAGTTTAACAATTAAATTTATTGATAAAAACCAAAATCAATATTTTATATTACCCCCCTAACCCTTATTACTACTTTCAGCCAAGTTTTTTATGGAGCGGGTGAGCTTTTTCACCACTGTTTGTGGGATTCTTCTCCTCTTCCGCCATCGCAACTTTTAAGTAATTCAGCGATGTAGGGCTGGATTTTCTGGCTCAAACCCTTCTTTTGACTCATCCCTCGATTTGATTGAGGTCAGGACTCCGCGCTGACCAGTCTAATGTGGGTAGTCTCACTTCCACCAGCTATTGCCGCGCCGATGCAGCAGCATATGGCCTAGCATTCTCGTGCATTAGCAAGAAGCTATCGTCAACAAACCCAGCGTAAGGAAGGACGTGTTTCTGCAGCATTTTCTCGATGTAACGGTGAGCAGTTAATCCACCGTTACGAGTCTCATCAGTCACGAAAACTAAATCGGTTTTCGCATCCAGTGAGATGCCTCCCCACTTCATAACAGAACCTCCTCCGTAGAAGACCGTTTCAGTAATGCAGCACTGCGCATAGCACTTCCCAGGCCTCCTAGGCCTCCTATAGACTCGTCTTCTTCCATCATTGTCATGTAGATACCTTCGGGACTCGTTGGAGAATAAAACGAAGCGCCATTGCTCTAAGGACATGTTCTCGGGCCAATCTGAGTCGCGCCTGTCGATGAGCTGGTGTCAATTTGAGTCCATTAGTTACTCTCTTCGTAGTTAGGTTAGCATTTTTAAGTCTTCTTCGTGATCCTGGCCTCCGTGTAATGGCGCCAGTTTCTTGGTAACGTCTGTAGACTCTGGAGATAGCTGAATGGCTCAGGTGCAGTTGCGCAGCGACTACACATTAGCTATGCCCTTCCTGCAATAGAGCAATGATTTGTACCGTTTCTTCCGGGGTGGTATCCATTTTCCGATGATGTAATTAGTGAGCAGGTATAGCAGAAATGTTGACGGTTCAAGTTCCATATAAAGGAATGATAGGAAAAAGCAGTTGCGTGTGTTTTTATATGGATGAAAAGCGCGTAATGCGTACGTTTGCTAAGCGAGCAAAAACGGTTCTATTGAATAAAAACGTTTTAGTCAGTAAGACTTTTTGGAAAAGCTAAATGTTTTTGATATTATTGGAAAGAGTAGAAACTCAGCATTCTAATGATACCAAAAATGATACCACTATTTGAAAATTTAATTCAAAGATCGGTGTTAAATGAAGCAAAATCGTTTGAGTCTACGAAGGTAAAGTGGAGAGTTTAGTCTAAGCCCTGGTATAAATATAGGATTGTTGCAGTATGGCGTGTTTTACTTAATAATATTTTTAGAGCGTTACTTTGACAATTTTGCAGTACCTTTAAAGCAGGCCGTTCCCCATACAATTATATATAATATATTAAAACATATTCTATTAAATTTGTTTATAAAGTAAATAGTAATTTCTGATTAAGGATTTTTTCTTAGCTGATAGAATTTACAGGAAAATTTTTTAATTTTACTAAAGAAGTATGAGATATGATAATGATTTTACGCATTGGACCAATCCTTATACATAAATACAGCTTTAGCTATTTTTTTATGAGTGAATAATTTTAAATTGTGTTTTGAATGTTTTTATGGTGAATATGAATAGCTTTGATTGATTAACTGATCGATTGTTGCAGAAAATGTTATAAAAATGCATACATCTATGTTTAAAATAGTTATACTTAACCAGCAGTTCACCATATCTATTCCCTTCTCTGCTCTGTCATAAACGTCCTGCCACGAGTTTCCAAACAGCAAAACTATTTCATCGCAGTATGAAACTACAGTCGTTTAAAAATCCACCAATTTTATATACAAAAAAAATAGTGCAGGTCCAAGAGCAGTTTCCTGTGGAGTGACCAGTTGTAACTATATTGAGAGAACTACAGGGAATTATTTCAGTTTCTTGTTTTCTGTTTGATAAATAGTTCTTAAATCTCTATCAGCTATTACATCCAGTCCATCAAATAGAATTATATAGGATACTATGTCAAAAACTTCTTTTTAAAGATTCAGAAAAATCGATGGGATGCCGTAGGGCAGCCGGATACCATATAATTAACAATTTAAGATTGACTGCTTCAATATTGATTAGATAACAGTTTAAAGACTGTGTGGATGAGTGATTTACAAGGAAATGAAACGACGGGAGAGAAGCAATGTCGTGGCTCGTTTTAGAGGTCGAAAGGAATTTTTTGGGAAAAAATATTTTGTTCAATAATATATAAATACAATAGATATACAACTAGCTAAGAATATAATAATTTTCCACAATGCCTTACTTTACTTACTTAACGATTCATTATTTTTCTTTACTTTAGATAACTATGTGATTGAACTGAACTAAATTAGTTCTGTATGAACCAGAACTGAATTCTTCAAAATAAATAAAATAATAACCTCGTTACACCTTTGTTGCTTGCAAAAAATGTCCTTTTTACTTTTATTTATCGGAAAATTACTTAGGAAGATATTCCATACCGAGTAAGTAATGTATTTTACTTGGTATTGATGATATTGAATAGATTTCATACGGTGTCATACCTAATACCAGTCGAAAACTGCCTCTGATACTTGCAATTAGACGATCTTACACAAATACCGAGCCGAATAGTATACACAAGGGTTTCCGTGCAAGTATCCGCTTGTAGCAGGGACGATTACATTTCTAGCACAATCGTCAGGTATCGGATATGGTACATCCGTTGATACTTATCTGACTTAGTCAGTGTGTTTCAATTTGGTTTATCTATCCAAACTGTTAAACTACGCGTATGGTCACCCAGCCATTGGCGCTAAGCTTGACGGTCCTAGCGACGCATAGCATACCAACTAACTCATGCAACCTCTATGACGGGAACTTGTTCAACCTCCATGACCCCTTTGGGAGAGCAATAATCTGATTGAATACGGTGTGAGACACCATACCTCATCCTTTAGAAAAGCAATAAGCTGATTGACCAAGGCGTGAAACACAAAGGGAACAGAAGGCTCTACTGGTTTTTTATTTACCAAATAGTATTTAGCAATCTCTGAACTATTAATTATGTACTAAACGTTACCCATACTAAACTCTCTTTGTAATGGCTTAATATTAATTAAAATTTGTGTTTTTCACGTAGAAATGCAATAATGTCCTTGGCACTTCCGCGGTGTTGGTGCTGTGAATTACAAAAATGTATGTTTCGGCACTTGGACAACGTTGTCGAGTATTACGACATCCTCGCCGATATCTTTGGGATATGGAAGGTGAACGATAAAAAAACGGTCAAAGCCCCACAATCGTAAATATTATAACTACGTTCTTATTTTTAACACAATTTTCTATTCATTGGGCTATTATTTTTTGTATCGGACACAATTTTTTAATGCGCGTGTTCAACACTTTATGGACTTCCTCCATACCCACCCATCACTCTCTCTGACTGCTTATATATATATATAAATATTATATATATATATATATATATATATATATATATATATATATATTTATATATATATATATATATATATATATATACGTCTAACCTGTATATGATTATGTCTGTAGCAGAACCTATCTAACCAACATATCTCTATTATAGCTGATAAAATAATAACATTATTATTGTACATCATTTATAGCATAGTGATGTACAATTCTTTTATACCATAATAAATATAAGTCGATATAATTTTAATCGATCTTCTAGATTTGATAATGATTACATTGATAATCTTCATGCATCTATTGTCGGATATAGGGGCCTATATTTACATATTTACAATCGATAAGAACTATATAGTCCTTTCCTGTTCGTTACTTTGCCATTTACATTTTGAAGGATTTCTTTTCTACCATTTGTGAATTTCCTTTTCATGAATTTCATGCTTTTATTTTTTTTAATTATTTGTATTATTTTGTTATTTGATTTGTATTTTTGTCAGACTTTATTTTGTTAGAGAATTGTTATATTTTTGTTTTGACAAAGTCGTTGTTGTTTTACATTTGGTGGGCAGAGTTTCTCTTGTATGTGTGTGTGTGTGTGTGTGTGTGTATGTGTGTGTGTGTGTGTGTATGTGTGTGTGTGTGTGTGTGTGTGTGTGTGTGTGTGTGTGTATATGTGTGTGTGTGTGTGTATATGTGTGTGTGTATGTGTGTGTGTGTGTGTGTCTGTGTCTGTGTGTCTGTTTATGTCCATTCTTGCATCTGTTATCAAGTGGCTTAGCTTGCTAATATCATTTATTGTTGATTTGTTCTGCAAAGTTGTACTGATATTTTCTTCGAATTCTTCTTCTATTCTGGATTGAGTTCAAGTAGTAATTATTTTGTTCTTAGCATTTTCCTGGTTAGTTCGTATTTCAATTGTCGCTTTCATCATTTGATGGTCACTGGTTATTGTAAATTTATTTAGTACTGTGAGGTGTTTCGACGCCCTATAGACACGTTTGAAATGTGGTACTGGCGAAGATTGCTGAGGAATCCGTGGACCGCACAGCAAATAAATGCTTCAGTACTTAATAAGATGAAACCAAAAGACAGACTTTGCACCACGGTCTATGCAAGCATCCTATTTTGGTCACATTACACGTGCTGATTATATGGAGAAGCTTGTGATGCAAGCAAACCAAATGGAAGGAGGTAACAGGATATATATATATATATATATATATATATATATATATATATATATATATATATATATATATATATATATATATATATATATATATATATATATATATATATATATATATATATATATATATATATATATATATATATGTATATATATATATATATATATATATATATATATATATATATATATATATATATATATATATATATATATATATATATATATATATATATATATATATATATATATATATATATATATACACATATACATACATATGGTTCTTTGCATCTGTTCCGGGTACGAACAAAAGTGTTACGATTTATGATGTTAGGATTTTCACGCCATTGTCGGTAGGTAACATGTTTAGAAGCACAGCTTCTTTGCGTTTTCGGTCAAACCAAGGCTTGCCGTTAGATTTTCTTCGAAAAAGGGATGTAAGCTTCCATATCAGCCAAAATAACATCGGAGATCTCCTTGGCCCAGTCAGGTGGGTTGTCGGATCGAAAACAAACGTGCATCCAAGGGGAAGTTCGAAAATATTCCATGAGATTTTCTCATTTAGTAGATTTGTAGTGCCAAATCTTGCGCGGCCTAGGCGCCTCTCTGTCACTGATTGGTAAGATACTCGATGTCGAAAGCAGTTTATGGTCTGTGGATTTACGGTGCCGTGTAAATTTCCGGATTGGTGGTTAAAAACACATTAAGAAGACTGGAGAACCCCCCGTCTCGATCAGGGATCCGTGATGGTTCGCCAATAAGCTGAGTTAAGCCACAACTGATTGAGAATGATTCAGCTTCACGACCTTGTTCGTCGGTAGTATTTGAATATTTAAGCCAGTTGATATAGTGGACATTAAATTCGCCCAGGATGGCAATTTCAGCAGTTAGATAGTTAATTTGTAAATGATCGATGGTGTCTGCAAGAGAAGCGAAAAGTGTTCGAAAGTTGGTATCACTTGGTGGTCGATAGAGGATACAGATGAACCTTGCGGTTTGTTCAGATTAGTTCAGGTTATTTTTAACCACATAACATCAAAGTTTGGGGGTACCAGAGCCTCTTCTCGTTGACAAGAGAGGTCGCTTCTGACAAAGTTACGCCTAAATAGGAATAGAAGTCGTACCCAGGATAAAGAAGTTGACTGTGCTGGTCGCTGAACTGACCTTGGTTTCACAGAGAGCTAGTACATGAGATTATTCGATTGCAGGTGTTGGTGCACCGAATTTATGTTCGAGTTTAAACCTCGTGTATTGCAAAAATCTATTTTAAAATAATGACCTCTGCATTTGGACGCCCCTGAACCAGCCCCCACCCGGAGAGCCGAACGAGGAGCTATTTTACCTCCGGAATTTTTTGTATCCATATGCCTCATCATGCTATTTGGTTCCACAGTAGTTAATGTGGAATTTTCCTGTTCTGTCACATGTTTATGTTTGTCTTCTTCGGCTTTGATCCAGGGGGTGTTATTATTGTGTAGTTTGGGTTCTGACCAGATACTTTTCCAATAATCTGTGAGTTCTTGTTTATTTGGTGGTTCAGTCACTGCTGACTGTTTGCTGTACATAGTTTTTCGGTAGAACTGTTTTTAGCTTCTTCGGAAGAGGTTGTTGGTGTCTTTCCTCTTGGTTGATTCTTTGTATCTACGGAATCTTGCGGCATATACGGATAGTTTTTGTTTCAAAGTACCAAGGATTTTTGGCAGTGTTCTGTTGGGAGACTTGAATTGAACTTGTCTACACCCTGTGTGACACGTTTGGACACGTTCCCGTTCATAAACTGGGTAAGGTGTCTAAATCTCTTCTGTTGTTGTTGATTTTGTTTTCTATTCTTATTTGCCATTGGTTTTGTGCTGTTGGTGTTTCTTTGTCGTTGCGGGAGTTTTTGATTAATTATTTCGTCGGTTGCGTTTGGGATTGATAGTGGTGGGCCCAGGCGGCGAGTAATTCTCTTTTCAGTGATTTCTTTGTCAGGTCTTGTGATTTTATTATAGCAACGCATGGTGTGTTCGTTGATTTCTTGTGGTGCAAGTCATGTGTGTTGCTTTGATTTTCCCGCCTTGGTGGGTGTCGGCTTACTCTCCGGCCCTACACTTTTGGTAGGTCCATTTTCGGTTGCCCGGTCTTCATCGTTTTGGTCGAGATGCCATTTCCTGCGACGTCCTCGACCATTACGTCGCTCGCCTGAAGCTTCTTTTATTGGTCTACTGTTGTTTGGGATGTTTTTAGTGTTTTGTGGTGTCAGAAGCTTCAGTTATACCAGTTAACTTTTCTGTTAAGACAAAAGGTGGTCAGAAAAAATCATATTATGAATTAGGTTAGGATCATTATTGATTCGTTCCATAATGACCTCGCAAAATTCAACGCGTCTATCGTAGCCATCTTCAGATAATTCTGGCAATAGAATGGGTTTGTATTTAATTATAATTTTTCTTCATTCGCTATCTTTACTTATGTTGTGGTCTAGGCAAAGCTGACGGGTGGCTCTATGGGGATTTTCCGTAATTTCCAATAAAACATCTGACTTTTTATCATCACTTGTTTTAACTTTTGGAGGTCCAGATTTAGAACGATCCTTAACATGACCTGATTATCTAAATCAAGTTGTCGTAGATATTTGGATGCGATTTTTCCTAATCGATGAATAAGTAGAAGAAGTGCTGTAGAATGGCCTGCGAGGAGTCCCGACCCTACGACATTCCATTTTATTTTATGGGGTCATTTGAAAACCAAAATTTACCGAAGTCGACCCGAAACTGTGGAAGATTTACAACAACGAATTAAATATGGAATAGCACATATCATCCCGGATTCTCTGCTAAACTCTGTTCAGGCTGTTTATGACCGATTGGGTCATTGCCTTGCTGTTAACACAAGACGTTTTGCGCAATTGTTACCTTAAAAATAACTTAGGGTATTTATTAATAGTTTTTTTTTTTTTTTTTTAAAAAATTTCAAATGACAATAATTCCAAAACAGTTCAATTTAGACATAAGATATGTTGGACAAGTAATATCTGGAATTTTTAGTAGGACTGAAAAATAAAATACAGAAAATCAAGATGGCGTAATTTCGTCAAACTAACAGTTCAAAACATTTTAATGTCAACGTCAGTATCTACACCGTATAAAACCCTATAACTTTTATTTAAACATTTTTTTTTGATACACTGTTTAATAAATACTGGGGAATCATTATTCTATACATATGGGGCACCCTGTATATATATATATATATATATATAATATATATATATATATATATATATATATATCCCGCAATGCTTTTCAGTATTAGTAAAAAAACCCTCTTGCTGTGGAAATGATCTATAGTCCTGCTTTAGTGGTAATACAGGAATATGGGTTCCAAGAAATAATAAATAAAATATATGAAACCTTTCTC
>JAHKBH010003608.1:0-25000 GCA_019049505.1 Pachyrhynchus sulphureomaculatus
AGTAAATGTATTAAAATTAGCATGATACCAGTAAATCTTGTAATTGACGAAAACAGTAAATAACTGGCGCCGTAAAGTCGGTAAAAATGTCGAAGATAAGGCAAAATGTAAACAAAAAGTATGACTTATGCTAATTTCCTTGAATTGAAACCAAGTAAACTCTTTGGCGAATTATTCTAAAATAGAAATGACGTGATAGTCTCTAGAATGTTCTAAATGGTCTGATAGGTCTCAAAATAGATAAGAAAGGTCAAAAATAGTTGATAAGGATATGTTTTGAATCATACAAGTTATTAAAAATTGATGAAATTTGTTAGCAATAAAATAAGTATGAAATGAGCTTATTGTGAGCTCGTTGAAATGTTGTGAACTCGTTGGATTGCTATAATAGTTATATGAGATGAAAGCAGTTAAATAATAATATTTGTCAAGAATCGTAAAATAAGTACGAAATGAGCTTAAATGAATCTCAAATGAGTTTTTTGCTTTGTAATAATAGTAAATTATTAAATGAGCCTAGTCCTTTTACCGTATAAGAGTAAAAGTTGTTGTGTGTTTTTCACAAAGAGTTAGTTTTGTTGAGCTTAGTTTGGTCTCGTTGTATTGTAAATTTTAGTAAAATATATATGTAAGGAGAGAGATGATCCTAGCCTAGTCTGTACTCGTATTATGAGAGGAGAATAAAATACATATGAGCAGATTTAAAAGACAATATTAATAAATTCTAACAAATTGTTACTAAAATAAAGTAACAAGAAACTATAAAATAATTCATTCGAGTCATCTGTTACTAGTTTTGTAAAAGGTTTTGTTGAGCCTAACAAAAGTATAATTTGGTCTCGTTGTATTGTAATCTTAGTAAAATATTTTTAAAATGAGCTGAGCCTTTGACTCGTTGTGTGGGAAACGAGAGGAGAATAAAACATACAAGTATGAGAACACAGATTTAATAAATCTATTAATACCAATGAACAAAAGAGCTCGTCTAATTTGTTTAAAATCTTTACAGACTATTCTTCTATACCTTGGAGAAAATTTGAAAAACTACTTACTTAAAATACTTAAAATATAAAATTTCTATAAAACAATAAAACTAAAATCTTAAGATGTAAATGTAGAGCCTGGTACGAATGATACACAAAACCTAAATTAAATGAGAGAGTTCAACAAATTTGATAAGAAAGATCAAATATTGTCGATAAGAGGATGTAAAATGTAGTTGGATAAAATATAAATTGCAATGTTATGTTTTACTAATAACTATATATTTGATTAGAAATATTAAAATAAATGCGAGAGAGAGTTCAACAAAAACAGATAAGAAAGGTTAAAATTAGTTGATAAGAGGATGTAAAATGTATTGGATAAATTAATATTTTAGATTCTTACTTAAATACTTAAAAGTACAAAAATAATACAATAAAACTAACTAAAATGTTAAGATGTAATAATATGTTGCCTGGTACGAAATGATACCAACAAAAACCAGTTGTTACGAGGAGTTCAACAAATTTGATAAACAGATCAATTTTTGTCGATAATAGGATGTAAAATGTATTGGATAAGGTACAATTGCAATAGTAATATGCATACTAATAACATTTGACCTAAAAATTATGAAATTGCATATTAGTATGTATAAATGAGAGAGTTCAACATAAAACAGATAAGAAATGTTAAAATTAGTTGATTAAGTGAAAGACCAATAAATTTACGATATTTCGTTTTAGGTAAATGTAAACACGTAAAGTTGTTTATGTTTGTTTTTTTAAAGTTACTATCACTACTTAGTTGAATATTTGATATAAATCAAATTTTTTCCAAAAGAACAAGAATTTGTCACAACCTTTGGAAACTACAGTTGTTTGCTACTGTTGTTGCTACTGTTTGTTGCTACTGTTTATTGGCAGAGACAATCTTAGTATAAATTAGAGAGATTTCTTTATTTCCAACCAATACTTCGATAATTATATAGTATGTTTTACATTGGATAACGCACAATGCCATGGATTAATATCCTTATGAAAAACAACATTCTGGAATCACTTTTAAATTCACTTAATTTAGGTTCTTTGTAGTTCAATGGGAATGTTGTGTATATAGTCCTCATTTAAGAATTTCTTTAAAATATTCACTTTTGCAATTTCAGTTGACGTAAATTCTGATAGGAGTTTGATAAATTTTCAATACATCCTTGTAAAATGGGTTGTCGATATCGTTTATTTCCAACAAAAATCCATTTTCCCAACATTAGTCCGTGATATTTGTCTGCACCAATCAATCAATTTTTGATCATTAGCATTAGATATCATAGTTCTCTCGAGAATGGTGGTTTAAAATAAATAATTTGCACAACGATGACCCATCATAAATTGCCAACTCTTTGATTATACATATCCAAAAGAACAAATTATATCCTTGAAATGTCAATAAACACATCTGATTCAATCATATTGGATATCGAATGACTGACTAACTGAATAATAATATTTTTTTGTTCAAGTTAAACGTTTTAAACTGATGACTATATTAAATAAATAATTCGTTCTATTTTAGATTTGTAAACTTATAGATCTTGTTTTGGACTTAATTGTTTTTGCGTTCATGATGCAATCATCTCTATGGTTGTTGTCCGTACTTAATTATTTTTGAGTTATGTAAAAACAAGAAACAAGTCAATTTAGTCTATAAAAAATATAATGATACGAGATAAATATCGAAAAAAAAAAACATGTATTTAATAACCAAATGGAGAATTTTGCATGATACAAGGTGGTAATTTTGTTGATTTTATACTGATAAACGTGGTATATTAGTAATATATTTCTAAAAAATGCATATCGGATGATTAATATCCTGTATTTAATATATAAACACCCATCTTATACCGATTCAAGTTAAATTTTGTTTGTTTGTGTAATACTCACTAGTTTGAATGTAAAAAAATGCTCTTTTTTCGCAGTCGAATTAATAGATGATGATATATCCATTAGATATGATATATGTGTTATTAAAAGAGTTATTCAAGTGAGTATGAATAGTAAAATTCACCTTTCTAAACTTTTACTTGTTTCTTGTCTAACATAATTATAATTTATTGATTTTCAGAGATATTTTGTTTGAAATAAGAAAGGACAGTACATGATTCATGTGTGATTTGAAGGAGGAACCGACACGAGAAAAATGGAGGAATTTGACAAGTTACCTGTGAAATTTTTTTTTTATGCTGAAATTCTTAGTTAGTCTTTAAATAAAATACAAATATCTTATAAACATTGCTTTATTTTATAAAACAAATTAACAAATTACTAGAGCTTAAACTTATGAATATATACTAATAGATAAATCTTAAAAAAACTAATAATAGATAAATATAAGTTTCTAAAAAATATCAAATGATTATCAATATGATGAATTATCCTGTATTTAATATATATAAACACACACAAGTCAATTACAAATAGAGAAGAAGAAAGGCAAGTTGATATTGATTCTCAAGAATGTTCAAGAGAGAAAATTATACCATTTTCAATTTTTATATTAACACATTTATAACGCAAAAAGCAGAAGAGGAAAGTCTGATCAAGTAGCAGTTTTTCGAGAAAAAGAACCTTTTGTTTGTTGTGTGTAAAGATTCTAGTTAGTTTGAAAGCAAAAATATGATTTTAAATATTTGAATCTGAAGATTTGGAATGCCTTATCGACAAATATATTATTACTCCAAGAGTTATTCAAGTGAGTATGAATAGTAAAATTCCTAAATCATCTTACTAGCAATATATTTATTTTCAGAGATATTTTGTTGGAAATAAAAAGGCAAAGGAGACGTATTCATGTGCGTTTGGAGAAGGAACCGACACAAAAAGTATGGGATGAAATTGCGAGACTTCCTGTTAAAAAAGTTTTTTGTATGAAAAGGATGTAGTCCTTTAATAAATTCCAAAATACCTTATAAATATTGGTTTTATTTTATAACCAAATTATCCCTCTAGGTTAAACTTTTTATATCTAATAGAATTAAAAAACTAATAATAGATAAATCTATACAGTTTGGGGATACTATAATAGATAAAAAAAGACTCTTAGAGGTACAACACAAACGTAAAATTATTCAGAATCGGGAAGAATCTGAATAGACTAAATTTTTTTAAAACATGATTAAATTCGTCAATGTCAATATTGGTGTTTGCGGTTGTGCACAATATTGTCGTGCACCCAAGAATTGAGCAGCGGGAATCTTATATTTCCCGAAGAACCAAAATTGTTTGATTTTCTGATAACACTTCTCTTAGAGTCGTAATATTTCTTTCGATCGATGCATTTACCAAAGGACATATAAGTAATTGAGCAATTTTTCGATACTTTTCCAATAAGATATTTTCATCCGATATAAAATAAATAATTAGAGGTCCGTTGTAGGTTGCATCTACGATGCCTGTTTCGTATAGTTCCTATAGAATTTGTAGAGATCTCGCAATAATTTGTCCCATAGAATCCTATAGGAATAGGGGTTTACTTTTTCAATCAGTTTCAATCTTTGTAGCTTTCCCCTGCGGGACAAATGTGTCGTGTTTAATACAAAGATCGAAACCTGCATCTGATTTGTATGCTTTCCAACAAGAATTATTTCCGGAATAATTATTTTCGAGTTGTCATCATCGTCGTCATTAAGTAATTTGAATTGCTCTTTCTATACGTACATACAAGTCGGAAAAGTAAGTTTTTATCATACATTTGTGGATAATGAGGTAAAAAGACATATTGGTTGAAAAGGTTGTATTTGGATAATAAGGTGAAAAATTTAAATTGACCAGTCTTTACATATTTTACGGGAGCTGAAATTAAATCTATCTCTTTGTATTTGCATACTTTTCCAAATAATGTCCTTAAGATTGTACTTAGTTAGGGATAACTATTACCCGATGGAAATTGTTCAAATATTTCTGTTGGAATTTCCTTTAAACAGTCGATGATATTCTTTTCATCAAAATTTTCAATCGAGTCAAATATTAACGAAAAATACAATTGAGATAGTGGTGAACGTTCAAATAGTCTATAATTTTTGTTGTTGTTGTTGCATTTTATTCACAATTGTTAATGTGTGCAGGTTTTGTCTAAAAGTCTTTAATGATTCCCTACTATTTTCATGTTTAACATCATTATAGAGGTGGTGTACGTTTTCAAATCTCTTGAGAAATTTGAGTAGTCCCATATGTGTAAGACCATCCAAAAATATATTTTTTAGCAAGTGGAAATTTTTCCTTAGGAGTAGTAGTAGTAGTAGTAGTAGTAGTAGGAATTGTTGTATCCATATCAATTATTAGATTAGATGAAGATGTTGTAGGCATGGTAGATTCAACGTTTAAAGAGGACATTACTGCAAACAACAACAATTCAAATTAGATATGATGTATAAATATAAATCCTGTTAAACTCACCTGTTTAAGTAATTACACACACACAAAACAAATATATGTTGTGAGAGAGGAAAACGCAGACAATTGCTTGTATTTACCAATTCAAATCTTTTTATAACATAAAAGAGAGTGTTTTCAAAACAGATAAGAAGGTTAAAATTTAGCAGTATAAGGAATAAATTCAAATACATTGAATGTACAATATAATTAATATAACTCGTGTTTTATGCAATGATAAAAGTATTAGCAGTATGTAGTTAAAAATAACAAAAAACAATTTGTACTGAAAAAGGTTTTATTAAGTAAAAAAGAGAAAACTATAATGATTTAACAACAACAATTTTCAATTTGATCAATGTAGGGTTTCATTTCTTGTAAAAAGGTGGGACTGATTCCTCGTTGAAATTTTTGAATAAATTTCCAATTAACTCGTTCTCTATGTCGACGGATAAAATCTTCAGTCAAGTTTTGATGGATACTGATGGCATTCCAATCCAACATTCCGGCAAATTCCTCCATAAATCGTTCGTTTAATTGCTGATATTGGGAGATAAGTTGCCAATTGACTTTATTGATACAAGTTCGTATTAGATCTTCGTCTAAATGTTGTTTTCGTGAAATGATATTCCAATTGACAAAATCTTGAAAATAAATGATAAATTTCGCAGGTAAATCGGGAAAATTGGATATTTCATTCCACCAAGCTCTTAGACAAGCCATTATTTTAGAATGTATGTGTCAATAGCAAGTATACAAATAATATGATTGTATTTGATGTATTTTTTACTATATAATTAACAGGAAATGGATGCTATCTGTTTCCTTGTCTTGCAGCAGCCTCTCTCTCGATTCCTCGTTCTTCTTTGCCAAAGGAAAGAAGGTAAGCAGGTACGTTCTTTGCTCCATCGTTCTGTTTGATTCGATCTTTGACCACACATGACAAACATTTTTGATTTCGTATTTCACTTTCAACCTTTACATTGTGGACATTTTACTCGTACAATAACTGGCATTTTTGAATGAATGATATGATGTGTGTATTACTGAAATGTTTTATACAAGTTATCTCTCCCTACTATTTATAGTTGTAATTGATAGAAGCATGGAAATTAGGCTATTTTTCCTATATACAAAATTAATTAAACAATATGTACAATATTTACGTATTCTAACTCGATCTCGATAGTAACTATTTATATTTTTGTTAACTGTACATCCACATTTTAAACAATTAAATTTTACATTTTCCATATTTTTTTAGAGACTTTAAGAGGTTCTCGGGGAGGAGAACACGATCTCTATAAAAACAGATGCTAAATAAGTTTTTGATTCATTTTATCATTCGCTCATATTGACCACACTAATGTTATCTACCTGTCTATTGTTTGTTCTCGTTATTGTTGTTGGTCAAAGTACAAACAACTACGATGCTGATGTCAATAATTCTTGTAATCAAAATTATGAATATTTATTAGAGGATTATCATTCACTTTATAATACCAGTTTAAATTTGTATCAGGAAATGTATTAAATCACTGGACAATTATATGGATTTATACGATAATGAACAAGCTGTTAATGATATTTGTATGGGAAAAATTCTAGAATACGAATACCTGGCTGCGAATTTAACAATGTCGTTAAATTATACGAAACATATTGCACTGCTCAAGGAAAATATCAAATTGGAATCGGATTTTTGTATTTATTGAGAACCAATCTAACGGAAACATTGCAAATTTGTCAAGAAAAATACAAAGTAGCATATGTCGTAATTGCCGATTTAAAGGAGGAAATTGAAAATTTTAAAAGTAATTTGACCGATCTGACTCGTGAAAATCTATCAGTTAGATAACGATGTGTCCAAATGTCAAAAGGATTTAAACAACAGAGGAAAGAAGAAACGAAAATTTTCATAAATCTAAAAGACTGCTTAGAACGAGAAGAAGTACTTTTGGACTCGAAAGACAAATATATTATTCGACTGTCGACGTGTAGAAGACAAAATAGAAAATTGCGAGAAGGAGAAAGTTAAAATTTAATTTGGTGCATTTGAACTACTCATTGCATAGTAATATAATTTATCATTGTATGTGCTACTCTTGACATTATCTGCATGGAATTTTTTACTTATTTATGTAGTAGTTGTTGGAGAGAAACACACAGAGTTCCATATGCAAATTATCAAAGACCTCGAACTCGAATACGGGTTTATTGTAATCAGTGTGCTCGTATAAACTATGTGGTATCTTCTTGAGGAATAACAAATCAGTATCTTGGAAATAGTCTTAGAAATAACAATTGCTGCTACCATGAACTTTACTTATTTATGTAGTGGTTGTTGGAGAGAATCGAAAAGTATACCTTTTCAACCACATATAGCTCAAGTAAATTTAATCATTAGACGTAATAATTCTGTTCGACAACTTCGACCTCGACTCAGATTACGAGATTATTGTTATAAATGCGAACGAACGACTATTTGGTATCTTATCGAAGAATAATCTCAGATTTATGAAATCACATAGTATGTAATTAGTTAATACATGCAAAATTGTATTCAGTTATAAAAATAGACGATATGTTTAAGTAATAAACATGTTTTTTATTAAGTTTACTAAATAGTACAAATAAATAAAACACATCTATCACATTTTATGATGATTCAATTCGGTCTCTTACATTCTTGATTCTTGGTTTCATTTTCCAATTTGTTCTTTTGTCTTTCCAAAGTATCTTTTTGTATATATCCTAGACTACGTACAGTTTGCCATGAAGCCTCTTTGTAATATCGAGTACAATTGGAACAATAAGTATTCTGATTATAAGATTTATGACCCAAATATGTTATTTTACTTTGACATGAAGGACAACTTGTTGAGGAATTCATTCTTTATCGATTTCTATCTCGTTTTCTATTAAACTTTATTATTATTAAAAATTATTTCATTTAAACCTTTTTGATATAACGAATCAAGACAAATTTTTTAAGATTATTTTATTTTACTCCTACTACCCAAGTCATTTTCAGTTGAAACCAATATTAAAATGAATAACTAAATACTTTCATGTATCTTATATCTAACTATTATTCGTAAATAAAACAAAGGTAAATGTTTTACAGTTTATTAGTAACTTGAAAACAAAAACTTTTACGTTACAAACTATAAGGTATATTTATTATTTAATATATAGGATTTTAATCCCTGGATACTTTTGGATTGCATCCAAAAATGTCTTTTCATCCTCTGCACTTTCTGCCTCTACGTGTAGATACTTTTTATCGGTAATATCCAGGTAATTTCTTCCAATTTGGTAGTTGGTACTTCATCCCCGTCCAAGAATACATTAATTTGATTAGTATTATTTACAATTTCAATTTTATGCACACCACGTCTGTGAAAGAAATAAAGGATATATAATAATTTATATATTAATTAAATCAGTCATTAAAATCAAAGCTAAATATATAAGTAGTAATTATATGAAACAATACTCACACGAATAAGTTTTTTATTAATATATATAACGTTTTGATAGGTAACACTTTAATGTCTTCAGATTCAAAAATTATCAATCAACATTTTTAAAAGCAACTATTTGTTTCACTACACAACAAATAAATTTGACTCTGAGTAAGAAATTTTAATGCTTATATAGTAAATACAGTAAAAAAATAAATCACGTCATTTGATATTTGGAAAATTTATGTGACTGGAGCAATAAATTAATGATATCTTGTTTACTTAAAAACCTTATCAGACAACATTTTTACAGACAAAACGACTCCACTAGTTTACATATTTGCTTATTTATATTTTTAATAGACTAATCGACTCTCATGACGACTATGTATGATGTGATTAAATCCCCTATATAATAGGTGTATAGAAAGGTATTAAAATCAATACAAAATTCATTCGTCTAATAGTTACTTGCTCCAATACTTAATAATGCCGCTTTTTAATGAAGAAGAAGTAAATGCCAACAACGTTATTAAAAGAAATATAGAGTTACTAAGACTACTGGAATTAAGGCAAATGGAAATTGCCGAAGAAGAGGAAGAACATTTACCCTTAAATTTATTAAGAGAAAAATTACTACAACAAAAAGTTCAAGTTGATGAAAATGATGATGATGATGATGATGATGACAACGATGATGAAATCCCACTTAGTAAATTAAAAGAAAAATGGTTAAAGGAGAAAATGGATGAGGATGAAGAGATGATTGAACAAACAGAGAGTGAAATGGATGTGGATGATGATGATGATGATGATGATGATGATGATGATGAATATTTAAGTTGGGAGGATATAATTAAATTAGGATACCAGATATTATAGTTTAGATGTTAGATATTTTATAAATACCTTTAAGAAGAAATAGATGTTATTTCTAAGAAGAGAAAAATCGTATAAAACTTTTGTTTTAATAATTTAAACTTTTCTAGAGACCTAACTATTTTTTATTCCATTCCCTAAAAAATACAAAAATAAGATTAATATTGAAATCAATTCAGGTAAACAATTTTTGTGGAGAGGTCATATTATATATGTTTGCTTTGTAAAAGTTTTCTTAGTTGTAAAGTAACTGTGACACGATGAAGTTGGCTGTTCTCGATATTCAAGGATTTAACTTTTTATTTGCTGGCGATGATGATAATCATGATGTGTATGTGGAAGAATTTCATGCTAAAGAAATTACGATATCAAATGGTTTACAGACAAGTCATTATGTATTGAAACCAAAATACCCTTTGCTCAATTATCTCGACTCAATAAAAAAGAGCTGTTTGTAAGACTGAAAAGGAACTTGGTTTACGATATTCTTCCGGCTATGTAGATTACAAGCAAGTTGGAGAAATTTTAGATAGAGTACTGGACAATATTGATGTATTGTATGTAAAAGGAAAACATGTTTTTTCGATTCGTTCAAGACAACATTGCTGCTTCTACTACTAATTTGCATACTAATCCCAATTTCAAGATGATTGATATAGATACTTTAAATGTATGGAACATGCCAACATTTAATCCTATAAAACCTTCCTGTTTAGATCATAATCTAATTTACAATGCTAAAGTTCAATGTAGTACTACAAATTGTATGACACTATTGGCATGGCTATCAATATTCATCCCATAATATCAACATCATATGTATTTAATAAATTTTTTAAGGAATTTTTCCAAATGTTAACTGAATAATTTGTAGAAAAATTATTGAAAGAGCGAGTTTAATAAATATTTTCAATTTCAAACATGTGTGTTTTATTATTTCCTATTTAAAATACTAAAAAGTATTAAGAATATAAGGACTTTATACTAGAAAAACAAAACATTAAATATTTAAGGATATAAGGACTTTATTAAGACAAATATACATATATCTATTACTTAAAAAATAAAAGGTAATAAGAATTAACAAGGAGTTTCTAATGGTTGCCTCTTTGTTCTCGTTGTCGTTGTTGGTATTCTCGTTCCCCAATCGGTCTTGGAATTATTGATTGTACATGTTTATCTATAAGATCATGTGTACCAGTCTTCCAGATATCCTGACATTTCGAATGCATTCCTTGTTGTCCCTCTGAAAATAGATCGTTATCACGAACACCACATGCTATACATCCTCCATTTTGATATAAACCGACTCCACTTAACAATTTACCAGGTGTTAATTCGACAGCATTACGATTAATCCAAAGTCCATTTCTTTTTGTTACTACATATAATTGTTGACGATCTTCACTCATTGTTTATTTGATTTTATGTTTATCAAATACTGACTACTAACCAAACATATCCATTTAAATATACCTATCCCTTCTCAATCGTTGTTTTTTTAAAACCTTATCATCAAGAATTATAGGAGAATCTCAGTATAACACATTAAATTATCAAAGATTTCATCTTATTTGCAAAATGAATTTATTCAGTCAAGATGATTTAGTATATAAAACTTGTAGAAAAATTGATGATTTTGTCAAGAAATTAGCATGTTGTTGTGAAACAAGGATTCGACTAATATCTTATCGAGAATATTTAACACCTTTTATCGATCGCAAACAAGTTACGAACAATTTAGAAACACATTACGTATCATGTGTATGGTCACATCCTGGAGTTCGAGAAGGACCCGATACATGTGAATGTTTCCATGTTAATATGGTACTAAGACGTGTCAATGAAGAATTGTCAGAGTTGTCGACATCAAACAAATGTATCCAATGTAGTATTTATTGCAATCATAATAAGAATAATAAGTTAATTGAACAATTATCTAAACTATTTGTAAATCTATCGAGCTGTTTTAAAAAAAATAAATTTTAATACAATGTTAAATAAAATTGCCATCTAAATATTACTGTTTTTCCAATCACCAGATTTTGTTATTATTATTTTTATATATTGCAGTTTGTTTTTAAGTAATAGCGCTAATTAAGTCATAGCAAATTTTCCAATCACTTTGTTATTATAAACATGTTTTCGACATTTATCTCTTTAAATTAGTTGTTTTTGTTATTTTTGTCTATAGCGACTAGTCGACTCCATACATCATTATTTAGATAAGTGGTAATTTTCCAATTTAAATTGCATTTATACTGATAAAAAACGTGTATAATTAGTATATGCATATCAGATGATTTGTATTTATTATATAAACACATACATGTCTTATGTCGAATCAATTACAAGTTATCAACATAGTAACATATAACTGATTTAATCTCTTTGGAAATTTTATTAAAACAGAAAATTGTCAAATCATACACGATGACAAGTTCTCAATGTTCATATAATCTAGTAATAAAATGTTCACGAAGTGGTGCAACGTTAAAGTTTTGTTGGAGTGCTGAAATGGTACAACTGAAGAGCTGGTCCCTGATGTTAACTCAATTAAGTAAATCAAAGTGTAAAAATTGTCTACAACCTTTAATTATGCAAATTTCTTATAAAAACAAGCCTTGTGCATTGGTTAGACCATTACACGAAAATCTGTTCATTGGCAAGGAAGAATATGAATGGCTCAGGGACACACTACTTCATATGGGTCGCAAATGTCTTCGATATACAACTCGAATTAATGTATTAGCAGGAATGAGCGGCCCGTATTCAGCTAAACTGAAGATGGCAGCCTCCACTATACGGAAACGTTCCCACCAGGATGATTAATGTATTATAATAATTTTTGTATTAAGATTTTAGTTAATTTTATATAGAGATTTTATTTTTTTAAGTATTTAAGTAAGTCAATAATTTAAACCAATTTGCTTTTTAGTAGACAAATAATATTGATATTATATTTACAACCTATTTCTTAGTTTATTATTAGTCAAATCTTTGTTCTTTTGGAAACAAATTTTGATTTATACAAATATCAGAATTACTAAGTAGTGATAGTAACTTTAAAACAAACAAAACAGCACAACCTATTTCTTAGTTTATTATTAGTCAAATCTTTGTTCTTTTGGAAACAAATTTTGATTTATACAAATATCAACTAAGTAGTGATAGTAACTTTAAAACAAACAAAACAACCTTTACGTGTTTACATTTACCTAAAACGAAATATCGTAAATTTATTGGTCTTTCAATTATTTTTTAATGCTTTCGAATCTACTTTTTATCAACTAATTTTAACATTTCTTATCTGTTTTTGTTGAACTCTCTCATTTATACATACTAATAAGCATTTCATAATTTTTAGTCAAATAGTTATTAGTAAAGCATATAATATTGCAATTTGTACTTTATCCAATACATTTTACATCCTCTTATCGACAAAAATTTGATCTTTCTTATCAAATTTGTTGAACTCTCTTAACAACTGGTTTTTGTTGGTATCATTTCGTACCAGGCAACATATTATTTACATCTTAACATTTTAGTTAGTTTTTATTGTATATTTTTGTACTTTTAAGTATTTAAGTAAGAATCTAAAATATTAATTTATCCAATACATTTTACATCCTCTTATCAACTAATTTTAACCTTTCTTATCTGTTTTTGTTGAACTCTCTCTCGCATTTATTTAATATTTCTAATCAAATATATAGTTATTAGTAAAACATAACATTGCAATTTATATTTTATCCAATACATTTTACATCCTCTTATCGACAAATATTTGATCTTTCTTATCAAATTTGTTGAACTCTCTCATTTAATTTAGGTTTTTGTATCATTTCGTACCAGGCTCTACATTTACATCTTAAGATTTTTTTAGTTTTATTGTTTTATAGAGATTTTATATTTTAAGTATTTAAGTAAGTAGTTTTTCAAATTTTCTCCAAGGTATAGAAGAATAGTTGTAAAGATTTTTAAACAAATTAGACGAGGCTCTTTTGTTCATTGGTATTAATAGATTTATTAAATCTGTGTTCTCATACTTGTATGTTTTATTCTCCTCTCGTTCCCACACAACGAGTCAAAGGCTCAGCTCATTTTTAACAAATATTTTACTAAGATTTACAATACAACGAGACCAAATTATACTTTTGTTAGGCTCAACAAAACCTTTTACAAAACTAGTAACAGATGACTCGAATGAATTATTTTATAGTTTCTTGTATCTACTTTATTTTAGTAACAATTTGTAGAATTTATTAATATATTGTCTTAAATATCTGCTCATACTTGTATTTTATTCTCCTCTCATAATACGAGTACAGACTAGGCTAGGATCATCTCTCTCTCTACATATATATTTTACTAAAATTTACAATACAACGAGACCAAACTAAGCTCAACAAAACTAACTCTTTGTGAAAAACAAACAACAACTTTTACTCTTATACGGTAAAAGGCTAGGCTCATTTAATATTTTACTATTATTACAAAGCAAAAACTCATTTGAGATTCATTTAAGCTCATTTCGTACTTATTTTACGATTCTTGACAAATATTACTTATTTAACTTGCTTTCATCTCATATAACATATTATAGCAAAATCCAACGAGTTCACAACATTTCAACGAGCTCACAATAAGCTCATTTCATACTTATTTTACTTGCTAACAAATTTCATCAATTTTAATACACTTGTATGCATTCAAAACATATCCTTATCAACTATTTTTGACCTTTCTTATCTATTTTGTGACCTATCAGACCATTTAGAACATTCTAGCTATCACGTCATTTCTATTTTTTAGAATAATTCGCCAAAGTGTTTACTTGGTTTCAATTCAAGGAAATTAGCATAAGTCATACTTTTTGTTTACATTTTGCCTTATCTTCGACATTTTTACCGACTTTTTACGGCGCCAGTTATTTACTGTTTTCGCTCAAATTACAAGATTTTACATGGTATCATTGCTAATTTTAATACATTTACTTCTTTGCCTTTACAATTCAACCTATCAGACACAATTTCGAATAGATAACACACATTTTTTTACCCTTCAACCAATCAAATTTATACTCTTATTAGCAACTTTTACACAACAACCTATCAAATACATGCCTTTTCCAATAGACAACACCCATTTTCACAGCTCACCTATCCAAATACACAGATTCTTATCTAATTTTACACATTCAACCAACCAAATACAACATTTCTTATCTAGTTACGCCTACTCTGATAAGACCACACCAATAAGCATCTAAACTAATGCAACTTCTCCTCAAATGAAAGTTTACAAAGTTTTTAATGAAGTTAAGATACCCTGTTTCCACATCTACTGGACTTGTTACGTCATTGACGATCACTTCTTGCAGACTATCTACCTCTAGAAAGACATTTTCAAACATCTAAACTTGACAAATTTTAACTCATTGACGACTACTTCTTGCACTTTCTTAACTAATAAGCTTACACATATTCACATCTAACATTAAAACATCTCTTAGACAAATTTTATTTTACCAAAAAGGCACTGATTCAACATCCACTGGACAATTTACGTCATTGACGACTACTTCTTGTACAAATTTCAACTTTGCAGACTTTTCACATATTATTCACCAATCCTTTTTTATGTCATCCCAATAATTGCATTCTCTATTACGAATCCTATTTGGCTAAGTAGGATAAGTCCCCAGGTTTTGCAGTATTGAAACCAACAGATGTAGGTTCAAATCCTACTACAGACATGACTTTTTTTAACTTATTTAATACAACATTTAACACACATTTATTCTAAGTCCTCAAGGTCAACAAAAGTGACAAAAAGGCACTGAGCTACATCCACTGGACTTGTGACGTCATTGAACACTTCTTCAGATATTACAGGTAAATTACAGGTAAACAGGTGACACAGGTATACAGGTATACAGGTAATTAGGTGACAACAGGTACAGGTAAACAGGTATACACTTCTTCAAGAGGTTCACGAAATATGCCAAAAGGGCACTGTTCAACAGCCACTGGACTGTGACGTCATTGAAAACTACTTCTTCGGATTTTCAGCACTTCTTGCAGATTTCAGGACATTTTTCAGGACTTCTTGTAAAAGGTCAAGTAGAGGTCATGGACCACTGCTGAAGGAAAAAGTGGCCATCGAGGTGGTCCAGAAGCACGTTTGTTATACTACTACCCAACTCGATGACCTGATAAAACAAATTTTTTTCACTTCCGATTTTACCCCCCAAAACTCACCCAGTAAGTCAAAATTTATCTTTCTAAAATAAAAAAGCTATCTGTTCTTTATGGTTGGTCAGAATACGGTATGTAGTATGATATAGTACTTCAGTTAGTAATTATGCTTAATCATTAACTAGACACGGTGTACCTGAAACAGGTTTTGATGACTTCGGCAACCACTCCAAATTTTCTGACGGTAATCGATTAATGTAGTAGTAGAGAGTATATCTGAACAATTTTAAAATTTTTTGCAAAGCCATTTTTAAAATGTGCATTTAAAAATGAAAAATGCAAAATTTCAAAATGAACATAATTTTCTGCATTAATAAATGCTCATTCAATTTATTTAAAAATATATTTACATCATATTTATGAGATATTATTGCAACTGTCTATAATAGTATTCGTGAAAACCATTAACTTGAGACGTGGTAGAAGCCTGTCGGTGCTCTGGAAACACAATTATGGTAATTTTAAGATTTGTTAAAATTCCAGGTTATTTTTTTTTTTTTTTTTTTATGGGTCTAGCACACGTGCTACAGGGAAGTCCCTAAAGCGCTACAGGAGCGACACGTGTGCGGAGAAAGCGATTCACGTTGTTCTTGAATCGCTGTAGATTGTACTCGATGGGAAACACAGTCCTGGGTAAACCATTCCAAAGGTATAATGTTCTCCATATAAAAGACTGCTTGAAAAGCGTTGTACGAGGAGTAACAAGCTGAACCTCATACGGATGTGAAGCATTAGCGCGACGCGTACCTCTAATATGCACCGCTCTGGGAGGAATTAAACGGGCCACATCCTTCGAACACTTTCCATGAAAGTACTTGTAGAATAGGCTCAAGTCGCCAACCGTTCTTCGATGTTCCAGCGAATCAAGGCCGTCGGTCAGTTCGGGTGTCCAATCAGACGAACAGCTCTTCTCTGGATAGAATCCAACAAATGCAGTGTATGTTTGGGAGCGGAGCTCCAAACATGGGAGCAGTATTCCATAGTTGGTCGAATTTGAGCTTTGTAAAGAATTAACAGTTGTTGTGGAGTGTAAAGCTTTCTGGTTCGAAACAATATTCCCAACTTTTGAGAAGCTCTTCTTGCTATGCCTGCAACATGTTCATGCCAGGACATATTTGCTCCCAAATTAACGCCTAACAGATTGAGTGACGATGTTAGAGAGATGGAGCGCCCCCGACATAAGTATGTCGGGTTCTGCAACGTTAACTTTTTTAGAAAAAACTGCCGCCTGGGTTTTTTGTAGCGTTAAATTCCACTTGGTTACTGTCACCCCAAGATAGAATTTCTTCCAGGTCTTTGTTAAGTTGAATGACTTCCTGCTGTCTGCGGATAGTCGTCTGAGTAGTCGATGTCCGAGCGTTCAAAGTGAATGAAGAGATAAGTGTACTGTCATCTGCAAAGCTGTAGATTGGATTCTCGGTCTTTTCCAGCAGATCGTTAATATAAATGAGGAAGAGAGTAGGAGACAGTATGGAACCTTGGGGCACACCGGCGTTGATAGTGAAGGTGTTAGAAAGAAATCCGTCAACTGCCACTCGTAAAGAACGCTCTCTGAGGAAACATGAGAGCCACAAACAGAACTTTTCAGACATACCATAAGAACTTAGCTTAGCCAACAGCCCATCGTGCCAAACACGGTCAAATGCCTTGGATATGTCAAGAGCAACCGCTCGAGATTCTCCAAAGTGTTCAATTGCGTTGTTCCAAACATGTGTTACATAAGTCAGAAGATCTCCTGTTGATCTATTTTTACGAAAGCCATATTGGTGATCACTAATAATGTTGAATCCTTCAAGATATTTTAGAAGATGCTGATTGATAGCCTTTTCCATGACTTTCGATATTATTGAGAGTAGTGCGATTGGTCGGTAGTTATTTGGCAAGGTCTTCTTGCCTTTTTTAGGTATCGGCTGAACTGTGGCACATTTCCAGCAGGAAGGAAATATTCCCTTTCTGTAGGATAGGTTGAAAAGTCTACAGAAAACTGGTGTTAGTTCCCTCGCACAGTTCTGAGAACTATGGCAGGTATTCCGTCAGCGCCTGAAGCCTTTTTGATGTCTAGCTTCATCAAAATACGTTTTATGATACGCTGTCTGAAGACAATATCGGGCATCCTTGACTGCACTATGGGAATAGTAGGTGGTGTTTTTCCTTGGAAATCGACAGTGAAGCAAAGAGTTCAGCCAACAAGTTCGCTTTCTCAACAGGTGTCGTTGCAATAGAATTATCTGGCCGTGTGAGTGGTGGTATGGTGGATTTGGTGAAATTTTGACTAACTGCCTTAGCGACTGACCAAAAGGACCTGGAATTGCCGGACAAGCGAGAAGTTTGTTTCTAATCCGTTGATTGTGTACCTCCTTGGTTTCGTCGATAAATTCTTTGCATCTGTTTCCTGGCACGAACAAAGATGTTACGATTTATGGTGTTAGGATCTTCACGCCACTGTCGGTATGCAAGATGTTTAGAAGCAACAGCTTCTTTGCATTTTAGGTCAAACCAAGGCTTGCCGTTGGAAGGGCATTTCTTCGAAAAAGGGATGTAAGCCTCCATACCGGCCAAAATAACATCGGAAACCTCCCTGGCGCAGTCAGATGGGTCGTCGGATCGAAAACAAACGTCCAACCAACGTTAAAAATCTGTGAGCACATGTTTTACTCATTTTTTTTCGTATTTTTCAAATTTTCATAACTTTAGTTCTATATCATCCAGAAATTTCTTTAAAATATGATATTGAAAGGTTTCATTTAGTTTCACAATATAAACATGTTTTCTCATCGAGCTAATTACGTCAAAATAATATGATTTGTCGTGGTTATGTGCTTTATTAACTTGATAGTATATTTATATATAAATATACTATCAAGTACATATGTAGATTATATATATATATATATATATATATATATATATATATATATATATATATATATATATAACTCTCGTCACGTTTGAATGTTCATTATTGATAGAAAGATTATTATTTGTTTCTGTTATGAGAAGAATTATTATTTCTTTCGTAGAAAAATTCTATTCAATTTTATTACATTTCAATGTACTATTTGTCTTACAATTTTCTAAAAGTATTAATGTTTTTTTCTACTGCTTGAAAATCTACAAATAATATATAAAAATTTGTTATTATACATATATATATATATATATATATATATATATATATATATATAATATATATATATATATATATATATATATACTCGTACATATATATATATATATATATATATATATATATATATATATATATATATATATATATACTTAATAGTATATTTATATATAAATATACTATCCAATTAATAAACTACATACCCACGATAAATCATATTATTATTTAGACGTGATTAACAAAATTATACCTCGATGAGAAAACATGTTCATATTAGATTATGAAACTAGAAGTTAAACTCTTCAATATCATTTAAAAAAAAAAATTCTATATGATCTATAAACTAAACTTATGAAAATTTTAAAAAATAAGGAAAAATGAGTAAAATATGTTTTCAAAGATTTTTGACCAGGAATTTTAAAAAATCTTAAAATTACCATAATTTTGGTTCCAGAGCACCAACAGACTTCTACCACGTCTCAATTAATGGTTTTCAGTTATACAGTTGCAATATCTTATAAATATGAGATAAATATCTTTTAAATACTTTCAATGAGCATTATTGATGTAGAAAATTATGTTTATTTCGAAATTTTCCTTTTTTAATTTTTAAATGCACTTTTTTCAAAACGACTTGGCAAAAATTTTAGAATTGTCCACACATACTACTACATTTATCGATTACCGTCGGAAAAATTGGAGGGGTCGCCGAAGTCATTAAAACCTGTTTCAGGCACACCGTGGAGGATGATAACCGTTTTTAGCTCGATTTGGGCCAAAGGTAATAATCGATAAACCAACAGTAAATTAGCACCAGCATATTTCATTGCAGTAAATTTGGATAGAACAAATGAACTTACAAAATCTACTTGCTGAGTAAATACCATCCTTTCAGGTTCTTTCAATGATGATTGATGATAATTGCAAATTTTACAAAAATATCTAATTGTGATAATTATTATAAAGTCATTACTATTACGATATAGGCAATTTGCTAAGTAGGAATAAACAGCGTCAGCGCCAAGCTAGTCGAGTGTTAAAACCGGATTTTATTTAAAAAAAATTATTTAATATTTTAACTACACCGTTAATTTTTTTTTGAAGAGGTCGCTACCTAAGTTTTTGCAGCGTCACATTTTCTTTGATTACTTACTCCAAGATAGAATTTTTCCCAGGTACTTGGTAGGTTTGTCTAGCATCTTCCATTTGCGGATATTTGTATGGACAGATGGTTTTCGAGCGTTCAAGAATGTATGGAAACAAGCATACTGTCATTGGCAAAGGTATTCACTGATTTTTTTCAGCAAAATCATTAATAGTAAGAAGGAAGAACATGCGGGAGAGTGTAAAGTCTTGGGGTACACTGGCGTTGATAGTTAAGCTATCTAGAAGAAATCCATCAACAGCCTCTTTCAAAGAAGAATCTTTGAGTTAACAATTTATCATGTTAAATATGGTCTAATACCTTGGACATATCAAGTGCAACCGGTCTAGACCCTCTATAATATTTAATTGTATTGTATTAATCCGAAGATCTCGTTCTCTCTCATTGTTACACAGAGTTTATAACCGCTCTTCAGGGGTCTCCATCTTCGACAATTGTCATTAGTTCTGGCTATTCCAGATGCATTGTAGATATGACCTGCTCAATGTATCATTGGGTGATCTACCTCTTTTTCTTCTGCCTGCGAGTTTCCCTTGGATTATTAATTTTTCCATCCCATCCTTTCTTATTATGTGACCAAAAAATGATGCTATTTTTCTCTAAATCGATGAAAACAGCCGGTCACAGCTGCACAAAAATTCCGAGCATATATCATATAATTTCGAAAGCCTATATTTTTTTTACCGCATGCTGCATTAAGAGTCCATGTTTCAGCTCCGTATGTCGTACAGGAAACATTGGTTAATCTACAAGCCTTTTTTTAGTCATTTTATTTATTCGGTGATCTTCCCATATTTTGTTTAGACTTGTTATTGCAGTTTTGGCTATCGCTATCCTTCTTTTGATTTCTTCTTCGCAGCCCCCTTTGTTGTGTGTTGTTGCGCCTAAGTATATAAATAATCTCTGGCTTCAGTGGTATATCGTTGATTTTCTTAAAAAGAGGTGAAATTTTAGCTCGATCTACTATAAAAGAACATTTCTTTCGATTTAGTGAAAAGCCGACATTTGCGCTAACCTTTTCGATGCTATATAATAGTTCAACCATTTCTGCCTCATAACTAGCCATTATTGTATCATCACACTACCTTAAGTTCGAGAACTTTTTTGCCATTTACTGATACTACTTCGTTCTACTCTTCCGCGAATAATCTATCCATCATAGATGTTGAAGTGTAGTAGAGACAGGATACAACCCTGTGTCACACCCTTTCCGACTTGAAATGGCTTAGATAGGTTTTTTGTCCAACTCTAACCGATGTTGTTGCTGTATAATTTGTGGTTTAAGAAGACTAGATGGTCTGGTGTTCCATTTTTTGAAAATTTCCCATATGTGATCCCTCTCTATTGTGTCGAAGGCCTTTGTATAATGAAGAAAACAGAACACGGCTGGAACGTTATATTCATAGAACTTTTCTAGCATTTGTCTCACACTGAATAAGTGTTCTATTGTGCCTCGGCCGGGTGTTCTTGGGGAATCTGAGGAAGTGGTTTCAATCCCCCATGGATGATATGGAGCATAATTTATCTTGCATGACATATAAGGAAGATAGTTCTGTAATTTTGATAAACGTCTCGTGGTTCTTTCTTGTGAAGCGGTACATATATCGATTGTGCCCAATCTTTAGGTCATTCACCTGTTGTCCAGATCTTATTGAATATTTCGTGAATTAACACCAGTCTCTACTGTCGCTTTAAGCTTCAGCTACAATGCCATCCATCCCTGCAGATTTAGTATTTTTAAGCTTTTTCATAGCTAATTCCACCTCACTTCTGAGAATTGTTGGCTCTAGAACTCCCATATTCAATTGTGTGCTCTTTTTTATCTGCACTTCCTAGCTTCTGACAGTACTCGCGCCATCTTTCGATTACTTCTGGTTTTGCCGTCAAAATTTGCCCAGTGTCGCTTTTTAGTGGTAGAAATTTTGATATGAATGTCTTCGTTAATTGTTTGACTTTTTTAAATAAATCTGCAGTTTCCAGGTCTTCGGAGTTTGGAGAATAATTCTGGTACGAGAGCATTGTGATCGCTAACGCAGTTTATTCCTGGATATGTTTTTTGTATCTCTTATCGATATTTTCCAGCGGCTTTTGACTAAAATATCTGATTACGTCTTTTGCCATCTCGGGGTTGCACAGGCAGGGCTTATGGTGTTTAAAATTTGAGTTTGTTATTGAAAAGTCATTTTCTGCTCAAAATTCTATTTCCAAAGATATGTGGCATTAATTAGGAAATTGATCTTTGTTTACGAAAATCATATTATTGGTCGGTGGTTCCAAATATTTTAAAGGGCGTTAATTAATTACATTTTCCATAACCTGGGACTTAATTGAAAGCACATGATTGGTCGGTAATTGTTCAAGAAGAATGGAATCAATTGAATTGATCAATCCATTGCAACAAAAAATTAAGATTCTTCTAATGGATTTTTATTTTTTTCATTTATGAAAATTGTATATCTAAATAAAAATGTTTATTCTGTTATTGGTACGTTTTGTAAAAAGTTAATTTTCAGCTGTAGTGGACTGTATATTTGTTTCTTATGAAAACATATTTTATGCTTCCTAATTCTGATAAACGAGGATCTTTACAAAGATATTAGATTCAGGGAATTCGATAAACAATTTCGGTTTGAATTTCAGTACTATCTGTATAACTCTTAGATTACAAGATTTTTTCTACTGTAACAATTATATTAAAAAAACTCTCATAATTTTTTTATTGATCAGATATGAATAATCTCCTGTATTTTTAATTATTACGTTTACGAAAAACTAACCATTAATCAAGTCAGTTTTTTGTTAATACTTCATATTCACTTGATTGCTTCTATCTACTCAATAATAACATTCTATTGATTATAGCAGGGCGACAGATAATAGAGCATCTTTAACTGTAACAAATTATGATGTTTTTTCTGTCACTTAGTTCACTAGTTTTTAATTTTACTCATATCATGAATTGAATTGAATAATAAATAAATCTACAACTACGCCGACCTCTACAACAATAAGTATACTCTCCTTTTTATGTTTCTTACAAATCATCACAATGGTGAGAAGGCTATAATAATTAGGAAACCGACAGCATTTTCAATTATACTCCAAGACTTCAATCATAATAAAGAAAGTTGATTAATATTTTGTAAACGACAAAATAATATATAACTGAACTGATTAAAAATAATGCTAATTTCAGTGGTACAGATTTCAATGCAATAATAACGTTCTGGCTAGATATTTATTTTTCAAGCTAAAGGTTGTTATTATTATCATCCAATATTTATATTTAAAATATGTTTAGTGTTAAAATTTAAAATTAAAATAAATATAATGATCAATTAAAATATGCTTTTATTATTTATTTTAAACTTTTAATTCTCCTTTTATATTTGGAATATTGAAACTCTAAATTAATCTATTATAAAGTTTAAAAAAATTTAAACTATGCTAAATAATTTCATTTGAAGAATGCATCGAATCTGAAATATATTTTAAAATTACCCAAAAGTAATGTTCTGTTTATTTTAAAAGTAAATTATATCATAGTTATGTATATTCGTAACATGATTCGAATTGAGCAATTTTTCTTAAAACCAGTACTTTTTTGCCTGTGTGAGGAACATGTTACTGATTTAAATTTCTTCTGCTTTACAGGTTTATATCTCCTGAAATTGTGTTTGATGATTTATGTGAACACTTAATTCTGGATAATGAAACGAATTAAAAGTTTGTTTTTCTTATTAAAACTTCACAAAAAAACAAATGTTTCTTCGCTACATTCTGCCTAATACTGGCACAGTTTATCATTTTGAGAATAAAAAGATCTGACTGTTTTCATATTATTTCTAGACCAGAAGAAATTCTGAAAGTGATACATAAATACGCCATAATGCTTATTT
The DNA here is from genome assembly GCA_019049505.1 of Pachyrhynchus sulphureomaculatus. NCBI lineage: Eukaryota > Metazoa > Arthropoda > Insecta > Coleoptera > Curculionidae > Pachyrhynchus > Pachyrhynchus sulphureomaculatus. The sequence goes on from JAHKBH010003608.1 coordinate 24,212, forward strand.
ACCTCGATTTGAGGGAAACACTTTTGATCCAATTTAGTTTAAAATATAAGTAAAACTGAAAAAAATGAGAACTAGATGAAGCGATGCTATTACTCTAATTTTTATATACCAGATCATAATCAAAAGCCTGCCTTAATTTCCATTTCTGGTACCATAATCTACGCACTATTATCGCTAGATCGTGTAACGCTCCACTACAAATTTGTCGTATGTGCTGTAAATAATTCCCATATATTAATAAATTAGTAGTTCCCACGGCTCCGCTCGCGTGCACTTATATTACCTAATGTAATAAAATATATCCTATAACCTGGCCAGAAAATATATGTATGAATTAAAAAAAAAAAAAAAACACGTAAATCGGATAAGTAGTTCGCGAGTAATAAGAGCACTAACGAGGCAGACAGGCAGACAAAGAGACGTTGCATTTGTAATATCTATAAAATGCAATGTCTCTCTGTCTTTCTGTCCGTTAGTACACTTATCATTGGAGAACCACTTATCCGACTTAAGTGTTTGTTTTTTAAAATATGCATATGTTCTCTGGCCAGGTTATAGGCTATATTTTATTACGTTAGGTAACATAACGAATAAGCAGTAACGACAATAGTGAATCAAGTCGGAAAAAAGCTTGCCGCTAGCGCGTTCTCTTGCAATACACTGCCTAAACCATTAAATATGGAACAATATCATGTAGCAAAGAATATCTATAATATATATAAAATGCAACGTTTCTCTGTCTATCTGTCTGTCCGTTAGTACGCTTATCACTAGAGAACTACTTATCCG
>JAHKBH010000359.1:0-13694 GCA_019049505.1 Pachyrhynchus sulphureomaculatus
AATCGTGTGAAGTGTTGCAAGGATGGTTTGCAGCTGTTCCAGAAGAATCCGGAGGACTTTAAGCGTCGTTTCGTCACTGTGGATGAAACATGGATACATTACTATACTCCTGAGATCAAACAACAATCTAAACAATGGGTTACCAAGGGGGAATCTGCACCAAAAAAGGTGAAGACCATTCCTTCGGCCGGAAAGGTTATGGCGACTGTCTTTTGGGATTCGCAAGGGATAATCCTCATCGACTATCTGGAAAAGGGTTTTAAAACTATTACAGGTGAATATTATTCATCGTTATTGGACCGTTTGAAAACCGAGTTGCAAGAAAAACGCCCGCGATTGGCCCACAAGAAAGTCCTTTTCCATCACGACAACGCACCAGCATACACCTCAGCAGTTGTGGTAGCAAATTAATGGAAATAGGATTCCAACTCGTTTCACATCCCCCCTATTCTCCAGACTTGGCTCCCTCGGACTAATATTTGTTCCCCAATTTGAAGAAATGGCTGGCGGGACAAAGATTTTATTCAAACGAGGAGGTGATTGCAGACACTAATGGATATTTTGCAGACTTGGACAAATCCTATTATTCGGAAGGGATCAACAAACTAGAACATCGTTGGACGAAGTGTATAAGCCTAAAAGGAGACTCTGTCGAAAAATAAAAAAGGTTTACCCCAAACACATAAGTAGTTTTTATTTTTGCACGGACTTTTCAAACCAGCCTCGTATATGTTATGATTCTAGTGAGGATTTTTTGTATAGTACCGATAACAGGCTGATGGGTGTGCGTAATTCTCCAATTTAAATTTGTTTCCCTTTTTAAATATAAGCACAATCAAGGCGTTTATCCAAGGTGTTGGTATTTTGTTTTCTATGAGTCGCCTATTAAATAGAGCATGAAGAGATTGTATTATCAATGTCCCTCCATACTTTATCATATCTATAGTTATTTCAACGTTCAAAAGCTTGTACTACGGTAAAAACTACTTGCCTTTATATATGCGGAGAATAACATCCATAAAAACGGTGGCTAAGAAAGCTATGTCGAAAAGTGTATCTTCTTAAAACTTAATACCAGTCGTAACCGTTAATACAAATTGTTCATCTCTCGCAGTGTTTTTTCTTAATATGCACTTCTCTGAAAGCAATCAGTTTTGAATTACCTGCAGAACAGGCTCAAATCTCCAATTGGTTTTTGGAAGCTTCTAAACAAGCTTCAGCTTCCATATTACACAACTAACTATATTTTAGACAAAATCAAGGAGAGCTGATAGATGAGTTTTAAAGAAGTACATGCTAGCCGATAACGGTTACCAAAAGATACATGGGGTGAAAATTCCCGAGACTTTAAGAAGGAAAATGATTTTCAGTTACGGTCAACTCTCAGAAGATTTTGTGTAAAGCTTGTCTATTAGCTTGTGAGTTACAGTGACTTTTGAGTTCTGCTAAATGGTAGATTAAAAAGAATTTCGTCCGTTTATTAAACATAGCTTTTTGTTGGGGAAAAAAAATACAGCCAAAAGCGAAGAATCGTTTGAGACCTGCTATGGCACATCTGCTCCGTCGAAAGCAACTATATGTGGATGGTTTAGTGAACTTAAATATGGTCGTCCAAGCACACGTGAGGCAGTCAATAAATACATAAAATCCAAAATATTGTTCTAAATGATCGCTGTGAGTGAAAATGAGAGAGATCGCTGACGTGGTGAACATACGAGGTGTACAAGTATGAAATGCGGATTTTTTTTAAAAAAAAACATGTTAAATTCGGAAGAATGATAAAAAGTGCTTTATTCAAAGTATGCTCCATCGCTTGTTATACATTTTTCCCATCTTTCGGGCAATTTGTGAATACCCACGCCAGTAAAAATCTTCCCCTTTTGCTATGAACAATTTATCGAGCCATTTTTTCACATCTTCGTATGAACCAAAGCGCTGCTCAGCAAGTGCGTGACCCATCGATGCAAACAAGTGGTAATCGGAAGGTGCCAAGTCTGGTGAGTAAGCCGCATGGGGTAGAACTTCCCAGCTGAGTGCTTCCAACGTGTCGAGTTCCTTTGTCGTATGTGATGGAGCATTGTCATAAAGACAATGACTTTGTGTTGCCTCTTTCGGTATTCTGGCCTTTTCTCAAGCAGCGAACGGTTCAAATCGGTTAATTGTTGTTGGTAACGTTTAACATTAACCGTTTCCCCAGGTTTTAACAGCTCATAATAGACCACGCCCCTCTGGTCCCACCAAACACAGAGCATCGTCATTCTGCCAAAGTGATTCGGTCTTGCGATCGATGTGGATGGTGCGCCTGGGTCTACCTATGATTTTTTGCGCTTGGGATTCTCAAAATAAATCCGTTGTTTGCGCGTCGGTTCGAGGCAGTCTTTGTTTGTTCCCATCCAAAGGGGCCTAAAATGATACATTCCGTGGCCGTTAAATATATTAAAAAGTCCATATCGTTTGTGAAGAAGTAAGTAAATCATTTTAACGAGACGAAAAATGTCGACGACTTGCTAAAACGATTTCCTTTTATACCGAGCGAGCAAAATGTCACACTTGTTTTTGCGCTTTTCCATTTGCCTGTCGTTCAACTCATGTGGTACCCATCTACCGATCTTCTGAATCTTTCCCATCCCTCGTAGCCGATTGGAAACAGCTTGTTGACTAACGACCAATTGCCCGGCGAGTTGTTTTTGTGTTTGCGAATCATCTTCGTATTTTTTTGGCGGTTTTCCACGTTCCTTGTGAGCAACATCGAAGTCACCACTTTTGAAACGCCGAAACCATCGTTCACCTATATCTTGCGATGGAACATGTTCACTATAAGCTTCTCGAAGTAATCGGTATGATTCAACAGCAGTTTTCTTCAAATGAAAACAAAAAATTAATGCTGTCCGCGAGTGCTCTTTGTTCGGTATAAATTTCGACATACTGAATACAACAACACAACACTATGCACACACTTTTCCAATTTATCACTCGTGCGTGTCTGACACTTGTTGATGACACAACAAAATGGCGCATTGTCAAATCTTTATAGCACAAACTGCGTTGGTGCACCATCTGTTGTCTGAAATCCGCATTTCATACTTGTACACCTGGTATCAGCAGAATGCATACTTTGTATGAATATTTGCATGTAAAAAAACTATGTGTCCGATGGGTGCCGCACACTCTCCCCAATGCATTGATCAAAAACAAGGTGTCGAAGATTCAGAACGCTATTTGGCACTGTTTCGGCATAATTCAAAGTCGTTTTTGTGTCGACCGCTACACGCCTGGTCCGACAGTCAATCCGCAGAGTGGTTATAACTGCATGAAAGCCGACATAAGCGTCTAAAAACATAAATATCCGCTAGAGAGGTTTCAGCAAGTATTTTTTGAAATACACATGGACTGATCGACTATCTTAAGAAGAAGCAAACAATCGCCGGATACAATTACGTTGGTTTATTGGAATAAGGGTATCACTTTTGAAGGACAAAACTTTGTTTCTCCTTGAAAAGTTTAGAGATTTTTTACCCCATGTAGGATTATCAGACTTTCTACCGGAACTATGATATAGAGAAGAAACACAGTAGACGTTAAAATCGAATCTTAAGGGAGACTACTGCTGATATTCAAGATATCAGGAAAATGTTTCAGTCAATATGGGATGAATTATAAAAACTGGAGGGTCACCTCTTAACGCCAGTATATAGCACTGACGTTAAGCGGTATGTATTAAAATTACCTAGTTTGTACACGCTATCATTCGCGAACGACCAGGTTGCTCAGGACATCGATGATATAGAATACATGACACGAAAACTTATGGAGGAATATGAAAAATGGGGCCTAGAAGTCAATATTAAAAAGACCGAGTACATGTGCGTCGGAGGACAATAGTAGGACTTGAAACTGGCCACAGGACACACCATCAAACACTGTGCCAGTTCTAAGTATTTGGGAACGAGAATATCTAGGGACGGAACACTGGAAGAAGCAATATTCGAGAGGAATATCGAAGGAAGAAAAGCGATTGCAATGCTTAATAGTATACTATGGGACAAAAACATAACCATTGAAAATAAGAAGAGAATTTACAACTCAATAGTGAAAAGTATAATAACTTACAGATCCCAGGAGTTGCCATTGAAGGAAAGAACAGAATATATGAGGAGCTACAGAAATGAATTTCTGGAGACGAGCAGCCAGAAAATCCAGAAAAGACCGCATACCAAATGACATGATAAGACGAGCTTTAGAAATAAAGCACGATATAGTGGACGAAATCAGAACCCAACAGTTGGTATGGTACGGACATATACCGTGAATGTCACAAGACCGACTACCTAAAAAGATCTTACATTGAAACCCTCATGGAAGAAGAAAGCGAGGAAGACCACGCCAAAGCTGGAAAGCAGTAATCAACAAGGAAGTACTAGAGAGAGATCTTGAGGAGGAGGGATGGGGAAATCGGGAGAAGTGGAAATTAGGCATCGGAAGACGGAAGACGTTATAAAACCGATTGATATATATATATATATATATATATATATATATATATATATATATATATATATATAATATATATATATATATATATATATATATATATATATATATATATATATATATATATATATATATATATATATAGTAGTTTCACTTAAAAAAACATCATCAGGTATAAAGAAAGGAAACACTTTCAAGCTCAACACCCTCCCCCCCCCTAAGGGGACGTATCTCGTTCGGGAAAAATCACCCTTCGAGATTTTTGCATTTTTTGACGTTAGATTGCTTCACATATATTATATTATACGTATTTTCAGAGTTCTTGGAGTCACAAAATATGAATATTATCTCGTTTCTTTATGATTTTCAGTTCTAACGGAAAAAGTATGTTTTATCTTTATGCCACTTTAACTTTGGAAATTTGAGATATTTCTTATACTGTTAGCTCTCGAAAACCTTTATCGCAGAATTCTACTTTTACAGTTAAACGTGCGATAAGCATCTAAAACTAACAATAAACTCGTAATTTGTGTACTGAGTTAATTTTATTTAGTTTATTTAGTTGTAAAGTCTCGCCCGGTTGTACAGACATTGGAGGTATTTGTTTTAATTAGGTATCTCGCGAGATATAGTAGCAACGACATTCTGGATAATTTTGCTAATTTAGTTTTCAATCGTTCAATTGGAAAAATAAATAAATGATTTCGTTTAAGCGCATCGGTTCAGAAGTTTTCTAATATTGTGCTACGATTTGTAAAATTTAGGGGTTATCATTACAAAGGGTTGTCGAAAAAGTATTTTAGCCTCTTAAAGTGAAAATTGTGTCAATTGTTTTCTTCATATTTTGGGGGCCGCTCTCAGTCAGTACACTATAATGGATATATTTCCGATTCCTATACCGCAACCTCGGGCGTGCCACAGGAATCCAATCTTGGTCCCCTACTATTTTTGCTATATATTAATGACCTCTCTGATACTCTGAATTGTGGCAAGTTGCTTTTCGCTGATGATCTCAAGCTGTATGCGCCCGTCTCAAGTATTCAGGACTGTAAATTGCTTCAAACTGAGCTTTGCGTGCTTGAGGATTGGTGTAAGAACAATAAATTAGGCTTGAATATTTCTAAATGTAAAATTATGTCAGCGACGAGGAAAAACCATATAATAACATATGAATATTCACTAGGAACGTCAACACTCGAGCGCATCAGCAGTGTAAGGGACTTGAGAGTAGTATTCGATAATAAAATGAGTTTTTCTAATCACATTAATAACGTAACGCTAGAAGCCAATCGTCTATATGGTTTTATAGTGCGTAACTGTAGAAGCTTTAATAGTGAACGATCTTTAATACTGCTATATGAGTCTTATGTGAGATACAAACTAGAGTATGCCTCTCTTATTTGGAGCCCATATTATTTATGCTACAAACTAATGCTAGAACGAGTTCAAAAAAGATTTCTAAAATATTTGTCATATGAGGTAGATGATGTCTATCCAATGAGAGGAATATAGTACTCTTTATTATTGGAGAGATTTAATTTTCAATCACTTGAGGCTCGCAGAGAGTGTTCGTCTATAATTTTCTTGTATAGATTGTTGCACGGAGTCATCGACTGCCCTCAGCTGCTATCGGAGGTGGCTATATTGGTGCCTAGAATTAATTCACGAAATACTGCTACTTTTGTTTGTTCACGTGCTAGGACTAATCTCAGGTTAATTGAACCAATCAATGTTATGTGTAATAAATATAACTTAATTAGTAATGAATGTGACATTTTTGCAGACACCAAAAATAAGATTCGGTCAATATGTTTAGATTATTTCACTTGATAGGACATTTATAAAAATTCTTTTAGAGGTTTGTTTTGCTTGTTGGATGTATGTAACTAATATTTGTTTTATTTCACTTTTATTCTAATTTGTACTGCGCTGATTCATTTAATTTCTCTATTCATTTTTATTTCTTTCTTTATTCTTCTTTTTTTTTTTGGTTGTTTTTGTTTATTTTTGTTGTTACTTTAGTACCTTAGTTTTAAGAGAAAATTTCATTCATTTTCTTTCTTGTTTTCCTTGTTCTTACTGTTGGGAATGAAGCTATTATTATTATTATTCTTATATATTTTAAAAGAACTTTATTAAATCACTTTGTTCGATGACCTTCTATCATTTTTCTGGCTACATCATAATTCCATCAGTTTCCAACTTCTCGGGTTTCTGGGCAAAAAATTGAGACAAGTGGTTTTCACGGGCCTCTGTTTAAGCTAACGTAACACTATTTGAGAAGAGACCAAAACAAATACAGTCTGTCAAGTAAAAACGTGTGCGCAATAGTTTATTTTTGGTGATACAGTCCCTGGCCAAATTATTAGACGGACTGCAAGATTTCATGTAAAATATTAATTACCGAGTGATATTGTACCGTTTTATTATTTTAAATTTATTTGTTTTTTATTTTTATATTATCCAATCAATTACCTATTTATTTGACATAAATAAAACAGCATTAATTTAGAAAAGCATAAGTTTATTAAGTTTTAAAGAAAAGTGAAATTAATGTTAGTAAAAGTCAATATTTAGTTGAGCCACCTTTAGCCGCTATCAAAGCTTTAATTCTGCGCGGCATGCTATCAATGCAAGATTGTACTGTCTCCTGCATTTGAGGATGATGATTCCACACATGAATAATCTTTTCTAGGAGCTGGGTTTTGTTGGTAATCACATCTTTAGCCACTTTTCTTTTCATCAGCTCCCACACATTTTCAATGGGGTTCATATCAGGGCTAATCCAACAGAGAGATATTTTTTTCTGCCAAAAAAGCTTTAACAGACCGAGCAGTGTGGCAGAGAGCTCCATCTTGCATGAAAGTGAATGGTTCCCCATTTGGAAACTATTCTCTGAGCTGTGGAATCAACCGATTTTGTAATACTTCTTTGTACTGATTTTGCCTCATTATTCCTTTGACGACGTACAGACGTCCAGTACCCTTGCCGCTGATGACTGACCAAATCATCACTTTGGTGGGATGTTTAACCGTCGGGACGACACAATCAGGATGAAACTTTTCTCCATGACGACGACGCACATACTGAGCTTTATTCTGCAAAATTTCGAATGTGCTTTCGTCACTGAAGCAGACCTGTCAAAAATAGGAAAAATATATAAACTTCCATGTTTATTTGCTTTATTTAACTGAAAATGATAATAATCTATCAATTATTGATTAAATTGCTGTATCTTACCGATCTCCAGAAGTCCACATCTTTGTCTTGCCATTGTTTGGCCCACTTCAGGCGCTTTGCTTTCATTGCAGCTGTTAACTTGGGCTTCATGGCGGGGCGACAGACCTTAAAATCTAATTCTTTCAATTTTCTTCGAACAGTGCGCTCAGAAGCATTTACGCTAGCATCCTGGAGTTGTGATTTTATTACCTTTGTGGTAGCAAATCTGTTTTCTACACAAATTTTCTTCAAACATCTCTCTGACCGTGGAGTAAAAATTGGTTTTCTACCGCATCTCTTCTTTCTTTTCGGGCTTAATTCCTTCCCTGACTCAAATTTTCTTTTTTATGCGTCGTACACTAGCTTCAGAAACCTCCAATCTTCGTGATATTTCTCGGTTTGTAAATGTTTTCGCAATCACAAGGGCCTTCACTTCAGCTTTTTTACGTGGTGAAAGATCGCCTTTTCTACCCATAATGAAAATAGTCCAATTACTTTTTTAAAACACTGCATACAAAATAAACTAATAACTGAGTAGTATAAAACTGTTAAACAAACAATCACAGTCCATAAAGCCACAGAAACACGTCCGTACCTGACTCGATTCCGATCGCGACTGATACAGGTTTGTACTTATTTACGTTCATGTATCACTTTGTCAACACAGTGTTGCTATATGTTAAAAATAAATACAAATATGTAGTCTACAACAATTCTTTTAAATAAAAATCAATAATATTGTAGTTTAAATATACCATTATTGCATAAAAACTCTTAAGAAACATAAAATTACTAAAAAAAATACAGTGCGTCTAATAATTTGGCCAGGGACTGTACAACTAACAATCAGTAGAGGAAACGTTTGTCTACGACGCATTTTAGTAAAAGTAACAGTAAGAAGGGAGACTAAAGAACTTATGACAAAAAGAAGAAAATTAAATAAAGGTACATCAGAATATATTGAACTAAACAAAGTTATAAAGAAGAATTTAAGAGATGACTTACGACACTATAATACAATGATGATAAAATCGACAATCGAAAGCAATAAAAAACATGAAAATTCCTAGAACAGTTAACAACATGGGACGTCCTCGGATACATCAATTAAAAGACCCAAATGGCGCCATCAAAGAAGATAGAGAGGATCTGATAGCAATTACTGAGAAGTTCTATAGTACATTATAAGCAGAAAGTGATACAAAACAAGTGAAAGTTGATGACGAAACCATTTTAAACGTTGGCTCAGAAGATTTTCCTGACATTACCATATGCGAGGTAGAATTAGCCTTATCACAAATGAAGAATGGTAGAAGACCCGGAAACGATGATGTGACAAAAGAAATGATAAAATTTGGCGGTGTCACTGCTATAGAAGCACTGACGATACTCCTCAATAAATGCCTAATGGAAGGACAAATACCAGATGAATGGCGAAATGCCGAAGTAATCCTATTATACAAAAAAGGTGATAAATTAAAACTTGATAATTACCAGCCTATAAGTCTACTCTGCCACCCATACAAACTCTTAACCAAGATTATAACAAACAGACTCATAAACAAGTTAGATACTTACCAACCTCCAGAGCAGGCTGGATTCCGGAAACATTATAGCACAATAGAACACATACAGACAACTACTCAGTATATATCACCACTACACCAAACACTTTATTTTTGCACTCGACTCGCGTTTCGCTAACCATGTTAGCTTCATCAGAAGCGATGATTGACTAAAGCTAAACTACAAATCTACCTATTTATACTTAGCCTAACCCTTGAATTACTCAAGCGGAACTAATGACATAGGCAAGGCCGTCAGTTCCGGTCAAGTAACCAGTAGAGGGGACTATAAGGAATAGGCCCTCTGTCTTTATTTAAACTACTTTTACATTTTATGATTTCCATACTTTCGTATGCGTTCAACAATCTCCTATCAGATACATCCTTTATTAATCTTAGATTATCTAATGTTACAGTATGATTAGCTTCAAGGGCATGTTCGGCAATGCTAGACTTTTCTGTTCTATTGTATTTTAAGTGTGCTAAGTGTTCTTTAAATCTTGTTTTAATTGACCTTTTAGTTTGCCCAACATACTTTTTGTCACAATCATTACAACTAATTTCATAAATTCCACTTTTCTCACAATTAGGAATCTTATCTTTGGGATTTCCTAAGATATTCCTCAGATTGTCTGATGACTTATAGACTAAGGTGAAGCCTACCTTATTAAATACCTTATTGAGTCCCTTGCTATATTTCGGATTATATGGTATGGAGACATACTTGGTGTTATTTTCTTCGCGTGTAAAAAAGGTGGAATTCTGAATATTAAACCTAAACTTATGTCTATCTATTAGCTTATTTACTAAGTCATCGTCATTACCATTAACTCTAGTTATATTTCTAATACGATTCCTTTCTTTATTAAAGTTTACTCTATTCAGAGGGAAAGTGACCAAACGATGAACTAAAAAATGTAATGAAGCTAATTTATGTTGTTTGCAATGAAATGAATCATTAGGAATATATCTATCTGTTACTGTGTCCTTCCTATAGATATCAAATTCTAATCTATTATTATTTTTAATAATTAAAATATCTAGAAAAGGCAATTGTCCTTTGTTCTCAACTTCGTAAGTGAATTTAATGGAATCATACCGGCTATTTAATTTAGAAACAAAATGATCAATATTTGCTTTCTTTGTATCAAAAATCGCGAAAATATCATCCACATACCTATACCATACCCTTGGGAAATATTCGAATTCTAGACTGGCTTCGATTTCAAACTTACTCGTGAATAAATTGGCTATGAAAGGTGATAAGCAATTACCCATAGCTGTTCCTTCTTACGGAACAAAACTTCTTATGGAACAAAATTATTTCCAATATAACAATCAATTTTATGTTCAGAAAGAAGGAACAGCTATGGGTAATTGCTTATCACCTTTCATAGCCAATTTATTCATGAGTAAGTTTGAAATCGAAGCCAGTCTAGAATTCGAATATTTCCCAAGGGTATGGTATAGGTATGTGGATGATATTTTCGCGATTTTTGATACAAAGAAAGCAAATATTGATCATTTTGTTTCTAAATTAAATAGCCGGTATGATTCCATTAAATTCACTTACGAAGTTGAGAACAAAGGACAATTGCCTTTTCTAGATATTTTAATTATTAAAAATAATAATAGATTAGAATTTGATATCTATAGGAAGGACACAGTAACAGATAGATATATTCCTAATGATTCATTTCATTGCAAACAACATAAATTAGCTTCATTACATTTTTTAGTTCATCGTTTGGTCACTTTCCCTCTGAATAGAGTAAACTTTAATAAAGAAAGGAATCGTATTAGAAATATAACTAGAGTTAATGGTTATGACGATGACTTAGTAAATAAGCTAATAGATAGACATAAGTTTAGGTTTAATATTCAGAATTCCACCTTTTTTACACGCGAAGAAAATAACACCAAGTATGTCTCCATACCATATAATCCGAAATATAGCAAGGGACTCAATAAGGTATTTAATAAGGTAGGCTTCACCTTAGTCTATAAGTCATCAGACAATCTGAGGAATATCTTAGGAAATCCCAAAGATAAGATTCCTAATTGTGAGAAAAGTGGAATTTATGAAATTAGTTGTAATGATTGTGACAAAAAGTATGTTGGGCAAACTAAAAGGTCAATTAAAACAAGATTTAAAGAACACTTAGCACACTTAAAATACAATAGAACAGAAAAGTCGAGCATTGCCGAACATGCCCTTGAAGCTAATCATACTGTAACATTAGATAATCTAAGATTAATAAAGGATGTATCTGATAGGAGATTGTTGAACGCATACGAAAGTATGGAAATCATAAAATGTAAAAGTAGTTTAAATAAAGACAGAGGGCCTATTCCTTATAGTCCCCTCTACTGGTTACTTGACCGGAACTGACGGCCTTGCCTATGTCATTAGTTCCGCTTGAGTAATTCAAGGGTTAGGCTAAGTATAAATAGGTAGATTTGTAGTTTAGCTTTAGTCAATCATCGCTCCTGATGAAGCTAACATGGTTAGCGAAACGCGCGTCGAGTGCAAAAATAAAGTGTTTGGTGTAGTGGTGATATATACTGAGTAGTATCATTGTGCCAAGATTCCACATTCCCAACTTAGTACATACAGACAATTTGTACACTAATAGAAAAATGCAATGAATATAACGAAACATTACATCTCGCATTCGTTGATTACAATAAGGCTTTCGATTCAGTGGAACTGTGGGCTGTTTTTAAAGCCATGAACAATGCAAGAATCGACTTTAGGTATAAAAAGCTTCTTAAAAATATATATGATAACGCGACAATAACAGTTAACATTGTAGAGGACATTAAAACAAACAAAATTGCAATCAAAAAAGGAGTCGGACAGGGAGATACCATTTCCCCAAAGCTATTTACCCTCGCATTGGAGGATATTTTTAAAAAACTGAATTGGGATGAAAAGGGCATCAAGATAGATGGTAGGGACCTAAGCCATCTGCGCTTTGCAGACGACATTGTACTTATTAGCCAAAACATAATGGAACTACAGACTATGTTAAAAGAACTTAAAGAGGAATCCGTAAAAATTGGACTAACAATAAACATGAATAAAACTAAAATCATGACAAAGGATGAGGTAGATGCATATATAGGAGAACAAGTTATTGAAAATGTCGAGGAATATATATATACCTAAGTCACAATATCAAATTAGGCAAAGAAAATCAAACTGCCGAGATAAGTAGACGTGTTCGGTTAACATGGGCAGCCATAGGTAAACTGACACATATTTTAAGAAATGAGAAAATTCCGATAAATTTAAAAAGAAAAGTGTTTAACACCTGCATATTACCAGTAATGACATACGGGATGGAAACCATGACGCTCACCATTAGATCAGCCAACAAACTCAGGACAACACAAAGGGCTATTGAACGAATGATGTTAGGAATAAGTCTCAGAGATCATATCACAAATGAGAATATTAGGAATAGAACAAAAGTTGAAGATGTTATAGAACGCATTGCTCAATTGAAGTGGAACTGGGTGGGCCATGTTGCACGACAGGACGATTCAAGATGGACAAGGCGTATTGTACAGTGGAGACCTCTCCTTCATAAGCGCAGTGTTGGCAGACCTCAATTACGCTGGCTAGATGACATCAAAAACAATGTAGGAAATAAATGGCATCAAATAGCACAGGACAAAAGACTATGGAAGAGTATGGGGGAGGCCTATGTCCAGGAGTGGACTGTGAAGGGCTGTTAGAAGAAGAAGAAGAAGAACAGTAGATTCCGAACATTCATCGAAATCACGTAAAACCCTAAATCACTTGTTTGCGCGTAGCACATTGGGACCAAAACCCGAAAAGGTGGCCAAAATATGAAGGTGATATTCGAATTATATGAAAATTTGCATATCTGGTTTTTTGAGGTAGCTGATTAAGAATCTGACATAAAAAATGTAAATAACAAAATGGCGGCTCCAATATGGCGGACAAAATTGATAAAAATTGTCATATTTTCATGAAATTTCGACTACAGGGCTCTTCGAGGTTGCTGATGAAGAATATGAAGTTAAAAATGTGAAAAACAAAATGGCGGATTTGATATTTTGACAAAAATTATAATTTTTGTCATATTTTCATGAAACTTTGACTATAGGGCTTTTCGATGTCGCTGTTAAGGATCTGAAATTAAAAAAGTGAAAAACAAAATAGAGGATCCAATATCGCGGTTTGAAAAAAATAAGTTAATGTTTTAAAGTGAAACTGTTTGTTATTAATATATAATGACAATGTAAACTATATAAAAATGTTATTACAAGAAAACATCAATATTCTTCATCTGATGAAAGTGTTGACTCATCATCACTGCTCTGAATGTCAGAACTGGGAGCTTTTAGCTGTTGTACAGCTTCAGAGTCCAACGTTTTCAATTTTTT